>RJWM01000157.1:171948-280369 GCA_004363535.1 Dasyprocta punctata | reverse complement strand
TTTAGATACTGCTTCCTATTTAAATATTTATGAAGTATTTACTGCATGCTAGACACTGGGCTTTTTCTGCCTTGTGTTTTAAAACAAACCAACAAATAAATACCCCATTGTTATAGTCAGTGGTTTGCAAGGGAATAGTTTTGATACTGGTCACATACATTTACAGGGGTGTCTTATAATATTCACCCAAAACGTCAAATACAAAAAGAGTGCAGAATATCTGTTTGCACACTAGAGACCCAAAGAATCCAGTTGAGGGTTTGGATCCAATGATAATGTCCTGCACAGTCCCAGCTGATGGCATAGAGCTCACAGCAATGTCTCATGCAAGTCTATCAAGAATCTCCACAAGGAAGAACCAAAAGTCAGTGGTGAAAGCTAGAAAGTCTGTGGTGGTTGGGTGAAGGTCTGTGCCACCAGGCTGAGGAATCTGCACTGGAGTCAGAAAGTGATGCTCACAGTAGAGACCAGAGCTCCCTGGAAGAGGATAGTAGCCATCCCTGGCAACAGTGAGGACCTGAGCTCTTCCTCCAAGGAGAACAGCTAAGTTTATTTCAGGAAAACCAGGCACAGGCAGCTTATCCAGGAAAATCAACAGCATACAATCTTTCACTCTAGTTCTCCCTTTTATGCTATTGGCAACAGCCCTCAGGTGAGTCTTCCATACCCAGCACCATGGTAACTCAGTTCAACTGGACATTCCCACTTAAATTGACCATTAGTTAATCTATCATACCCATCATTGCTTTGAACCTAAAAAGAAAACATACTTAGATTGCAGGTCATTCTGTCCATAACCTATATTTTCAGCCTTATCAGCCACTACTTCCCTTCACTTACCTTTCAGTCTTTACAAATGCGGTACTATGTTCTTAGTCCTTAGAAATTGGGATGAGCTATCAGATATTCAGAAAGGTCAAGCTATGCTCATCAATCACCTCTGCTCACTTGCCCCCTCTTTTGCTAACATGGGAAAGAGCAGAATGAGATCTGATCACTAGTACTCTGGGTTCCAAAGCAGAGCTCTGATAAAAACTGGATTTGATTGTAGGTTTAGACTTGAACACATCTGATACCTTCAACTTCTCTCTCTCTGTTCCAAATCTCAGTGTTGGGATCTTGCTTTAATTTGATCAACCATACTTAAGAGTGAAGTTGGAAGAGAGAAGTAGGTAAGTAGTAGCAAGTGCAAGTGGCTCAGCCAGTCTGCCTCTAGGTGAGTCCTTGCCTGGGCTGTGTACTTCAGGGAGCCAGCAAACAAGTTCTAAGAGGGCAAAAAGTACATAGCACTGAACCCAGATGCTAAACCTTTAACACCCAGTGATCCTGCTGCTGTGACCCTCGCTACCATGGACTGACTCCAGGTTAAAAAATTATTCTTTCCTACGAAGGAGCTAGACAGTATTTAGGAAGGCCACAGGCAAACGTGGATGATGTGTTGGAAATTTAACAAAAGGTCAATTTTCCATACTTCTGTTATGTGATCATTGATAGTAGTTTCAATGTAATTTTTGTTTAAATTTTACTTTTTCCATCTCAACATGCTCACTATTAATCAATATTTTTCCATCTTGAGCTCTCATTATGTCCCTCAGAAAATGCCTTCCTAACTCACCCTTTTTTCCTTTCCCTGGTCATTCCAAAGCAGTTTATATGTTATTTGAATCCACTTTGGCAAATATAATGTGTATATTTTGTTATCAGTTTTTTTATATTTTACTTTGTACAGTAAGCACATTCATTCAGTGAGTACTGCCTGTGACATACTATAATTAGTCAGTACTAGAGAAGTCCTTGAGAAGGTTGAGGACTACAAACATATAAGCAGGTTATTACAATGGGTTTCTACTTTCAAAAAAGTACAGAGCAGAATTTAGTGAGTAGGAAGTTTAGAAAGATTGTCACTAGCTACATTGTCTTGGTGATGGTGTACCATACCACAGAGCTTGGATTTTACTTGTTAGCAATTTCCACAGCACATTAATGTGAAGTAGGTCAACATCAGGCTTGCCTTTTACTAATATCATTCTGGGCGGGGCGTTGGAAAATAGATTTCAAGAAGACAACTTTAAAGGCAGAAAACAGGACAGAGACTGTTACAAAGATTAAAATGAGAAGTAATGGGTCCAAACTGGGTAGTGATAATAAGGACCAAGAGTATAGCTTGGTTGAGAAATATGTAGGACACAAGATTGATGTGACTTGAGAAGGATTCTTAATTTTTGGCTTGTTTGAATGGGTGCTGCTGATGAAGAGTGAAGCACTAAAGGAGGACATTTATGAGAGATGATAAAAATTTTGTCTTACTCGCTTTCCTGGACTTTAAGCATCTTAAGAATAACATCCTGGCATTTGTCTTTTGGTTTTGTTTAACCATTGTTCATCTTTCCAATATTTTTGGGTTCGTAGTATGCATCAAATACTGGACAAAAAATGTAGTGTATGTGGTGACTGAGTGTGTATTTGTGGATCTTTTTATGCTCACCATAATTCATAGTAGGTATTCAGTAGTATTTGTTGAATAAATTATGTGAAAGTTTTCCTAAAGATTGTTAGAATATCTGCTACTGCCACTCACCACCATCACATCTGCCACCATCAGGAACTATAGACAAAATAGGTTTTTCAAGTTACAAAAGTGTATGTATGTTACGATGCTTTTATCTCTGAGGCAAGTCACACTTTTGCTGTTGCATTTTGGTAGTGGGAGTGGTTTTGCATTCTCCAGTGACACATTTGAAAGTGGCCCATTAAGTAGTCATTGAACTTTGATATGTGAACTCAGTAGTAAAAATTGCTCAGTTGATTCCAAAAAAGAATGCAATATATATAATCTTGCATTCTAACTGAACAAATTGTTCATGTTATAGAATTAAACTTCAGTTAAAGTAACAACATATGGCTATTTAAATTTCAGTAACGTTAAAGCTTCAGTTCTGTAGTTGTACTAGCCAATTCCAAACACTCAACTACATGCAGCTGGAGGTTTCTGTATTGGCCAATGCAGATGTAGAACTTTCCCATTATTACAGACAATTCTGTCAAACGGTGCTGTGCTGCACATGCAATACATATTAATAGCAGACTAGATTTCCACAGCCTGGCCTGGAATCTAGCTCTGGTCATCCAGTAAGTGAATGAAACTTATCTGTGTTTATCTCACTTGTAAGATGGGGATCGTATTAATAGCTATTTCATATGGCAGTTGTGAACATTAAGCTAAATAGTGTAAAACATTTCTAGCAGTGACTGGCACTGAGCAAATGCTTGTGTGTGCCATCATCATCATCATCATCTTGATGCTGTTCTCTTAGAATACACCTATTCTTTGAATGTGGAAAAGAAAAGAATTTACTTTTCCTGGAGTTGAGCTCTAAGTGGCTTCTGGGGAAAAAAAAAATGCTTTGTCTTGTTTTAGTGAGCATTCTGTGTAGCCCATGACAGTTAAATAAAAATGTCAGTTTAGATATGTTAGGGATTGTTTTGGGAAGACTGTGCCATATAAATCGTTCATTTGTTCATTCATCCAAAAATATATGGGTATTGCTTTTTAAGCACAAGGCACTGTATTTATATGAGACGGAGACTTAAGAGCATTGCTGCATATTGCAAAGTCCTCTACAGAAGGGACCACTAGGCTGCTTTTATGTAAAGCAGGGGCAGGCTCTCCTTCATAGTTTTGGTATGAGACTGTCAAGTGAGCTGTTACAACTAAATTTCCTCTTGTAGATTTCTACTGTTTTGAGCATTTTGTTATAGTTACGTAGGACTCTTAATTTGTTTTTGTTAGATTCTTTTTTAGACTCTTAAGCAGTGGCCTTTTCATCACTACATATGCACAATTTGTTATTGGTATTATTGGGAATTGCTGATGTAAAGTGTTCTATGACTTTTGGGAATATTAATAAGCCTCTTAAAGCACTTGTTCAATTAGATTCCCTGACCTGCTGTCCAGAGGTTGAGCTGTCATTAACTGAGAAAGCTTTCTGTAGTTTAAGTGGTGGTGAGGAAGCCATTGTTTTCTCCTAGTCTTTGTCTTTTGCCTGTTTCATTTACTATTTTGAGGGGAGCAGCAAGGAACAGGATACCCCTTTCTGGAGATCCAGCGGTGCTTCAATGCCCCAGAGAATAGAAAGAGAGCCAGTTAGGTTTTATATTACTATTGTGCCTATTTTTGATTAAAAATATTTGTTATATCCACAGGTTGGAAAGATAATTTGTTTTACTTATGTGGAGAATTGCTTCTTTCTGCCTCAAGCATTAAGGTTAAAGTTCAATGTTTTGTTTGCATAAAGTGGAAAGTGTTTTCTTTAGGTCTCATATGGAGGAAGCTGAAGACTTTAATTTGTCACTGGTTTCATTCTTACAGATCCTGTGCCCTTATATGAGCTTGCTGAGTATAGAAAAAGCATTTTAAAAAATAACACAAGTACTGCATTGTGGAACTCCAAGTGGCCATGAAATACTTGGGTGTAATGTTGGTGCCTCATGCTATCAGCTGCCAATCTATTGTGAAATTCTTTTGTTGTCAGATTTGTAGTTTCCTTTTCAGATAGTAGATCCTCTGATTTGCAGCATGAAGGTACATCTTCCTAAGTTTCTATGACAGATACTGAAGGAAAAGGAGAAAATTCGAATACCAGAGACTGGACAAGCTGGCAGAAAATTGCAAACATGGTGGAATTTCCAGTGCTTTCCATTTTTTGAAGTCATGGATAATTTAAAAAGCACTTGCTTTTACTTTCGTTGTTTCTTTGCTTACAACCACATCTATCCACCAACCTTTCTAAAATGTCATGATGTAATTATTTTAACAGGCACTGTATGCTCCTTTATTTGGGGGATATTAACCTTTCTAAACAAAAGGAATGTTAATATACACTGGAGACACAACTAATGGGATTTCATTTTTCTTGTTAGGCAAGAAGCTTGATTTTTTTTTTTTAAACTTCTTGTAAAAGAAATGCGGCAAGTGAAATAATTGCCTTAAGCTAATCCATGATAGCGATTTTAAACGTGACTTTCCAGATCACTTTTATACGGCTTAGAAAGAATAATGTGATTTTCTTGTTTTTGTTTGCTTTAGCTAAACAGTGTTGAAGGATGATATAAATTCAATGAATTCAAAACAAAGAAAATGCTAATTGCTAATGTGCTGAGTTCTTTTAAGGCATAAAATATAGCGTTTAATTCATATGCATTGTTTATTTCATATAGATTTAATTTTTTTGAAAGTTAGCATAGGACTAATTCAGAATAAATTAGCTAGTTACCCATTTTCTTAATCACTGTATTCATATTTGATGTTCAAATACATATGACCTGAATATGTTGTTTTTTTTATAAAAATACAAAGTAATGGTCATAGCCTCTCAGCCAGAAAGGCAGAATACTTTTAGGACTTCTGCAGGACTTTCCCTCTCTCTCTGTCTTTCTCCCTTTCTTTCCTCTACCTTTTCTATTTCTTCTTTCTTGGTAAGTATCTACTAAACCATTTTCATGAACTCCCTGAATCACCCCTTTGACCAAGTGCTTGCATGTGCCATGTTATAGCTAATGTTAGAGATGGTAAGACTGTGAAACAGATTGAAGTAATTGACTCACATGGTGCTAAGCCCATGACTTTGGCCTTGTTAATATGAGTGGCCTGCCACACTGTTCCATGGACATGTAGCTGAATGAAATAAGAATCATTTGCCCATCTGCTGATAGTGGGACCTCAAACAGTGGAGTCCAGAGGAGGAGAGTGCCACGGAACTGAACTGTAGTACTCTTCTTGGTCAAAGTCTTCAACAGCTTTCTCCTTAAGCAACTAAGGTGACAAGTTTTTGCTATTTTTGGATTATTGAGATAGTATGAAATGGCTTTCCTTCTCTTCCAGGCAAATATACCAATAGACTCAGACTTTGGAATAAAAAGTACTAATTTCATCTGGTGACTTTCAAACTTGCAGTATGGGCTCAGACAGAAATTATGCATTAGTCAGCAGAGGCAGTGGAGGTGTTTTTTTGTTTGTTTGTTTGTTTGTTTTTTATTTTTTATAATGTTTTATTATTTCATGACAGTAATGTACTTTATGTCATCTGGCATTTTTATTCCCAAACTAGTCATTGTTTTGGGAACAAAATCTGTTGGGTTGTCATGCTCTTCTTACAGGGAAGCTGAGCTACTTTATGGGTATAAATCCTTTGGGCTTTCTTGAAAATTATCATGACCATGAATTGTAATCTGGATAAATATTCAGAAATTAATGTTTTTATTTTAGTCTTGATTTTTAAAGTACACTGTCATTTTCTGATATCTTAATTGCCTTGCTTTATCTGCATTAAATTTAATCTATTTTATTGGGAGACATTAAATTTTCGTAACTCACATTGAACTTAGGAAAGAGTAACATACCCAGTACAGTTAACAAATAAATACAAAATGAAATTGAATATAATCCCTTGATGCGTAAAGGAAGATGAGTGGAAGACAGAGTTGATTGTATGTCTGGGAGCATATCTGCCTGATTTATGCTCTAAATTTAGTTTCCTTTGTAATAGTAAAATGTCACATTAGCATGTCCCTTTTAATAATCTAATATGCTACCAGTGATAATAAATACATGCACTGAGTCTTGCTCAGGGTTTCTCAAACTTCATAGGCCTGTGACCCTTCCCAGTGTAGTTAAATTGCCCAGATGACCCTCCTGTCATATATTTTTAATTGTAAAGCACTTGAAATTAATCATGTTTTATTTCTTTTTAAATAAGCACCTCAAGAGCAGTGGTGAGCAGTTTTGCTCATGGCACTTATCCACTCTTGAAGAAAATTAAAAATTGGAAAGGGCCTTGCGTCTCAGTGGTAGCAAAGCCATGTACGTGGGGGAAAACACGGCAGAAAAGAAGTATGTTCGATGCACCTCTGCACAGTCTCTTGCCTGTGCACTTAGTGAAAATTGGCCTCGGTGAATATAACAAAGTAAAAGCATTTTGAATTATTACCGCAAATCTTCAAGTGGTCATAACCCAAGATTTCAAGTACCTCAGTTGAAGGCTAAGATTTTCTACAATTTGTATGGTAACTGAGTGCCTTTCATTTAAACTATGCTGAGCTAATCTTTAGGAGAATTGGAATCTGCCTCTGAACTAATTATGATTTACAGAAATTGATAATTTGTCTTCTGCATGTGTCTGCAGAAAGAAATTACTATTAAATTTGATTAACAAATGACAGATTTCAGCCCAGTAATTTACTGTCTTTATTAGCAAACTCAGAAAACTTTTAATAGTAATCTTTTCACTTTTATCAACTCTTATCTGTTGGTTAGTTTATCTGGAAATACCAGAGATATGTGTGACTTTAGCACAAATGTACCTTACCTTTAACAAATAAATCTTGGTGGAGTTTGTCTTTTCAGTCCTCAAGCTTAGCCCAAGTGCTCCAGCTGATTCCCCATGATACTTGGAAGTTAATAATATGTAATTAGCTTTCAAAAATGAAGGCTCTGTCCTCCTGAACACAGTCCCAAAGAACTCTCTCAAAATGCATAAAATTACACAAAAGGCAGCAGAACATTATATCAACTATATTTTTCATACAATACTTTGTCAGGTGTTTTTCTTTCTCTTTAAACTGATTGCAGTTGTGTTACAAACAATGCATTTGGGTAAAGCAGAGCCATGATATATGTTCGACGTTGCAAATGATTTTGAAACCACTTTGTATATAATTGAGATACAGAACTATTGTAGCATGGCAGTAAAGTGAGGACATTGAAACTTCCTTACCTGAGTAACATGGTGTGGTTTTAAAAAGTATATTAGTATACATGTTTTTATACTGTTGGAAAATAGTCATTTGTACCAAGCATCCTAGCAGAATTGTCACAGTGGTTAAAAATACCCTTTCATATTTTCCTGTAAGGAGAATCTTCTTGCATGTCTAAAAGAGAAGTTGAACTATTAGCCTTTTAAAGACCCAGAGGTAAAGTTTAATTTTATAATGACATGAAATAAATGTTCTGTTATCTAAGTAAGAGTTCCCCAGAAAAGTGTGAAATGGCCTCCTTTCTCAAGGATGCAGCTTGTGTGTGATGCTAATATTAAAACGGACCTGCCAAATTGAGTGATGGGAGGTGCTAATAACTCCAAGTGGGGAGATGAAAACAACATATTGCACACACCTGCTCTCAGTTTTATGTCAGCCTCATCAAGTTATTGAATGGGTGAGTATAACAGTGAGGGAAGGGAGTCAGCCATATGCCAAAAAGAAGGTAGGTGTGGGCTCTAATATTGCAGCCCTGTGACTTAAGTTGGGTGGCCCTGACCTTGAGAGCCTGATTCTCATTGTGGATCATCCTCAAATGCAAAAGAAATGTAGAATCTCTATGGCAGTTTATCCTGTGGACAACAACCAATCAAAATCTTAAGTGGAGAAGAGAATAGCTAATGTCTGTTTGGCCCAACTTAGGTCTCTCTTTCTGACAGCCTCCACTCATCCCAACATGCCCAGGAAACACTGAGGTCAAAAAAGAATGCTGGTCAGCTTTCTATTATTCAGCAGACAAAGCTTCATGAAATGTCTTTCAACAATGGAATCCTGAAGTTATTTAGAGTTGATTTTATAATGTCTTATAAAATTCTTCACTGGTAAGTTAAGCTAGATCTGTTTTGTTTATTCTCACGTTGACATTTACTTGCAGTCCCTAAGCAAGCCTGTATCTTTTGAATACAAGCTAAACCATGTAGTGGGTGGCAGGATAGTCAGTTTGAAATTAAAGCCTCGAGTATAATGCTGAGCCACACGTGGATATTTGAGAGATGACTGCTTGCATTGTGCTTCTTCTCTACCCTACAAACTGATGATCTTTGACAAGAAAAATCTTTTGAAAATGATAGGATTCACCTAAGCAGAAGGATTCATGAGAAGTTTTCTGGTTCTGATGAAGGTAATGTACACAATTGGTAGGCATCATATAAGATAAAAAAAAGACATACTGAAAAACTAATGAATGAAAAAAGTCATTTCAGTTTATTATGTTTTCATAGAAACAGATGCATGTCCATTTTCTCTCATATTTAAATTGAAACACAAAAACAATCTGAGTCGAGAAATGCTTGAACATCTAGGAGGTGAAACAAAAGGGTTTGTGTAAACTAGGGTAGAGCACCATAGTTTAGCCTGCCAAATGGTACCCCTGCCACTGGCCTCTATCAACCTGAAGTGCTTCTTGGAAATGAATAATAAAACAAGCAGGATGTAAACATCAGCATCTGAAGTGTTTGCCAGCTCAGTTGTTAGGAGTGAGAGTAAAGCTGAAGATTCAAGTCAGCTTGACAAAGTCTTACATACCATCCAGCTGGGCTTTGCACATTATGAGATGTGGGAGGACAGAATGAGGATGTTTAAAAAAATTATTGCTATTATGCAGCTGCAGGGCACTGGACAGAGCTGGGAATATGCCAGGAGAACTTGTGCTGCTCGTGTAGATAAACTTGCAGGACTTCAGCTTTCAACCCCATCCAATTCTTTCTGTCAGATTCTCTTAAACTTGTTCTGTCCCTTATAAGCACTGTCACTTTCAGAGCAGAAGAAAATCATGTTAAATTTATGTATGAGGAGGGGTACCCCTATGTGTTTTGCTGGAATTTGGTTTTAAGTATTTGGGTTCTTTTGATGAGTTCTGTCCTTGGTTTATTTTGCAGTCTCAGAAGAGCTTGTATACCAGTGCAGGATAAGAATCTAACTCAGCTTCTCATGTTGTTGGTCAGTGTGGTAGCAGGCCTTCATGGGCACTCTGCAGAAGAGCCTCAGCTTCTGTTGAGAAGAAAAGGGGCTTCCAGTGCCGTGACTGGATATGCCTGGGTTTGTCAGCTTCATTTATTTGGATTTTGTCTAAACTTTTTAAAATGAATTCTAAGGTGAAAACTACATGAAATCCTCTGGTGTTGGAGAATGGTGAGAGATGAGCCTACAACAGAAGTTTTGGAACAAATCACTCTATAGAGTATCTTGAATTTCTGATAAAGGGGAATAACAGAGAGCCATGAGGATGACTGAACAGAATGTAAACAGATGTAGGATGGACTGGAGAAGACTTGAATCAGAGTCTGGTTAGAGGACTGCTGTAGGTTCTAGTTGTAATATACTAAATGGTTTTTACTAGAGCGGCAGGAGTACTCAGGTTAGAGGTAGATAGACCACGGATGAGTGACGGGTCTCAACTCACTTTCTAATTGCAGTCAGTGACTTTGGCTCCCTGAAGTTCTGTGACAGGAAGAGTTTTGTAAAATTCTGTCTGTAGTAGGGGCTGAGGCCAGAGGGTATGTCTGTCAC
Source organism: Dasyprocta punctata (assembly GCA_004363535.1). NCBI lineage: Eukaryota > Metazoa > Chordata > Mammalia > Rodentia > Dasyproctidae > Dasyprocta > Dasyprocta punctata. Next base: position 270,049 of record RJWM01000157.1, on the reverse strand, counting down.
TGGTAAAAGAATAGGAGATTGTGGCACCTTTGCTGTGCATATGTTGCCCCTGGTACACATAATCCACAATGCAAAAAGCATGAGCAATTAGGGACACAAACTAAATGTGGAAAATCAGAATGTCAGAAGAATAAATAATGATGACTGATATGTAAGCCTGGCTGACCTGTTTTAGCAAAATGATAGAGGAGAAATGTCCAGTAAACTGAGGTATTTGAAATGAGGTTAGTGCCAAAGATTTGGACTGTAGGTGATTTGCGTAAAACTGATAATCTTACTCTTGCCATTTGGTTGGAGGTGGAGAGCCAGAAAAAGCTTCCCATAAATTAATAGAGATCAACTTGAGGTCATGTGACCATGTCAGTGCTGATATAGTGGGCATTTTATCTTCTTGTAAGTGAATGTGGCACACCGTAACCATTTGGAAATAGGTGAGTGTTTAGTGATCTCTCTAGACAGCTTTCAAATTGTAGCAAAATTTTGTTGGCCATTTTTATTTTAAATTCCTAAACATTAATTTGTTTATTAATTGCCAAATTTTAGTTTGCATTCTGGCAAAAGATAACCTCTGCCATCTTGAGATTTTACAGAGTACTGATACTAAGAAGAAACTCAATCTTAACTCCTGCCTCTAACAACTGGATTTAGAGGTGTTTTTACCCAACATCTCAGAAATAATAAATGGTAGGATTGGGTCTGAGACCCAGGACTTGTGTTTTTTCCCCCTATATGCTGCTTCTGTTATTCTATGTTATCTTTCACAGAATATATATGATACAGACTTGAACTTTATATATAGAAATAAAGGATAAATGATGTACATAATCTGACAGAGTAATTTGGAGGAGATACTGACAGTCCCCAGTTTTTTGCCCTTTACATTTTGCTGCGTGGTTCGTACATTCATAAATATATTTAAACCAGTCTCTGAATATTTAGGTCATTTCTAGTCATTGCTCTTATAAATAGGAAAAGCAGTATAAATTAGTCAGACTGCCTAGATTTAAATGCAAATTCTACCATTTCTTATCTGTGAGAACTTTGATAAGTTTTTTTTTAATGACTATGATTTACAGCCCAGTATTTTTTCCAATGTTCAGAGAATTTTTTTAAACATTTTTTGAGAAGGAAAGGTTTATTTTAGCTCACAGTTTGTAGACTTTTCAGTCCATTGTCAGCTGGCTCTAAGGCAGAGGAGCATGGCAGAGGAGAAATAGTTCATGACATGGGATGGCAGGCAGGAAGCTGCCTGTTTTTTATATCATTTTTTTAATTTTAGTTTTTCTTTGTACATGTTTGTAGTACCTAATGATCACATTCATTATGGAGAGCTGGTACATGTACAGAGCAGATCTTAATTTTTAAATATTCCCTTCTCCTCTCCTCTGCTTTGTGTCCCTGTTTCCTTATTTGTAAAATGAGAATAGTGGCTCGCCTCCTAGGGTTACTGTGAAGGTAAATGAGCATGGCTATATAAAGTACTTAGCATAATCTTCTGGAACTTGGCAAATTTAAATGTGTAAAAGAGTATAGCCTTTGTGGTCAGACCTCTTGGGCTCAAATTCTAACTCTACCTGGACTATTTGACCTTGGACAGTTACCATCTCTGAATTTAGATAATACCTGTCTTGTAGGGCTGTTGTGAGAATCAAGTGAGATAATGCTGGTAAGTATTCTTGTGGTGCTTGACCTAAAACAAGGACACAATAAAAGATGATAGTTTTCATTATTACCATCATGATTAACAGTAATGCTATAATGAACATCCATGCCCAAAAATTTGTGTATGTCTTTATGAATATTGCCTTAAAGTCTTGAAAGTGGAATTGCTGTGTTCCTCTTGACTTACCGAAAAGTCCAAATTTATATAATTTTGTATTTTAAAAAATTATGAACTTTTAAAAATATATTTATATAGTAGGCAGAGTTTACCACTCTATGTGTAACAGGTCATACAAGGGTGAATATTTCCTTATTGTGGCTTTATAATCTAGCATGAGAATGAGAGATGAAACTGTGCTTAGGTATGCAGTGTGAGTCATCTTTGAGAAGGGACAGAGTGCTATGGGAGAGAGAAATTTTGGCTAAGGGAAATCAGGGAAGGTCCCATGCAGATGACAAAATTGGATATTGATGCACAGAATTTCGATAGATGGAGATAGGGAAGGGATTGATTCTTAGTTTGGCAAGACCTGTTTTATGGCCATTTCTGCCCCTGCATCCTTAGTGTTTAAGTGTATATACCAGCTATTGGATTTGGAGATTTAGAGACTAATAAGGAGCTTATCTTCTCTCCATTCACTCTGTTTCTCTACCTAGAATCTCCTTATCTTCCTTCCATCTTCTTCAGGAACACAGGCAGTTTTTGGATTTCCTAGTTTCTCTTAGAAATATGATTCTTGATCGTGCTTTAAGACCTATTCAGACCAGCGTATATGTGCAACTCCAGAGCTTGTCAAACTGGGATTCAGTTTGTAGGTTTTCTATGATTCTTTAATCTGATTGCTCTGAAGAAAAATGAATCTGTTGTAGTCTGTGACAAGGCTTTGCAAGTACAGGTATTTTAATGTAGTCACATTTGTAATGATGAGTTAAGTCATTTTCAGTTGTGATGTAACTTTTCAGTGACAGTTAGGACAAATGGCTGGCATAATTAATTTTTGGTTTGTAGATGGGTATAACCAGGGATCTTGTATATTTTGTGTGTGTTTTTTACAAATTCGTAAAATTTCAGCTTAAAACATTGGACTAGATGTTAAAGCATTTATGTTGAGAAGCAAAAAGTAAAGTGTATTCTGATCCAGTTTGTGTAATAATGTGCAACCCAATTCACTAGGTTTGTACTGGTGATTTTCATTGCTATGAAATTTAAGTTACATATATGAGAGTTGACAGTCATTTTAGTATGTGCTAGATTTGGACACTAGAATGAATGTAAAGAAGAAGTTTTGCTCTTATTTGTTGTTCAAAAACAGTGGGAAAAAAAGAATTTTGTATTATTTTCTGCTATATACCAGTAAATACACAGTCATCCCCAGTCTACCATTAACCAATGTTGTGATATGCTTCAGCTGCTTGTTTCCCTTAAAGCTTTCATTTAACAAATTTATAATTTTTGTTATTTCTAGGTCAACAGTTAGATTAATGTTTTATCTAAGTAAAAACACAGCTCTTCTTTATAAACTTTGTTATCTTATTCAAACTGAAAATTGCAAAACAAAGAATTTTCCAATTCTCACATTCCCCAGTGGAGAGCAGTGTTTATATAAGAGGTTATCTTGCAGTTTATTTTATATTCTACTTAGCTCTAAATTTTCTGCAGGTGGAGTAAATATTCTCTTTAATGCTTTCAAATCTTACTAATTAAAGCTAGTTAGTTGTCATTACTGATCGTTTACTAAGTTTTATTTATTTTTGCTTTGTTATAGCTCAATAGGAGGCCATTTAATTTGATCAAAATGTAAATGTATTCTGCTCAATAAAGTATATCTAGTTCTGGCCACAGAAAAATGCATAATATTTGTTGAATGAAAAAAAATGATTGTATCTCTGACCTAGGAAGGTGTAAAAGAATTTTTTTCTCTCTTTTTTTTGTGGTGCTGGGGTTGGAACCCTGGGCTTCACATATGTTAGGCTGGCACTCTGCCACTGAGCCACACACGCCCAAACCCTAAGAGAGTGTAACTCTTAAAAAATTGTTCAGATCTCTTTATTAGTCTAAGAACTGGTAACTTTGGACATTTCCAGTTTTTAAATTTGAGCTACCAACAACTTTTAATTTAATTTAATTTAATTTAATTATTTTGAACTATGATAGGTCATCTGTCTTTAAGCAAGCATGGGAATTCATATTAGTGTTATTTCTGAAATATATTTATGGACTCCATACCAACATTTTCTATTAGCATGTATTGAAAATTCATTCTGTTCAGTGACTATTTTCAGACTATAGGAAGTTTGTTTTTAAACAGGTCTTTTTATACCACATGTATTACAATCTTAATTTTTTTTTCTTCATCCCCATCCCAAAACTCTTTACACATTTGAGCAACTGCATGAAGTTTTATCATTAAAAACTTTCTTTAGTGCTGCAAATTCTAGCATTTTGTTGGAGATTGAACCCAGGGCCTTCACTCCCCAGGGATTCCCCACCCCCCTCCCACCCCTTATTCTTTATTTTGAGACAAGGTCTCACCAAATCACTGAGTTGCCCAGGCTTTTTGATCTCTTGCCTCAGTCTCCCAGAGTGCTGGGATTACAGGCATGCCTGACTACACCCAGCAAATTCTAGCTGTTTTTCGTAGTATTCCTAGAAAGACATGTCATAAAAGAGATCGTCATTGGAGATTTTTGTATCTCCTCACAGAAACAATAGAGCTTTCGTTTGTGACCACAAATACAATAAAGATAACTACAGAAGTGACCTAGATGCCCTAAAAGCAAAAATACAGCTATAAATGTACACATTATTTTTATTTTTATTTTAATAATTACATTTTGTATGGATATGAATATTATGTAGTTATTAAGCTCAAAAGAATCTTTCAGTCTTTGAGGGAGAAAGGCATAATTGGAGGGGACTCAAGATGAAGCCAGCCAACATTCAGGATGCACAGCGGAGCTGTCACATTTTGGCTTCTAGACAACATGGAATCCCAACCCTATGCAGTATCTTGGATTGCCCCACCTGGGATGGTAAAGCAGACCTGATGAACACACTGATTTTAAATTGGAGTGAGGTACTTTAGTGATTGTATTGGAAACATAGATATAATTTAGAATACCTAGAGGGATCAGTACTTTTTCTTCTATCTCTTTTTAACTGAAATATTGTGAATCTCGATTGGAGTTCAGAGGGTGTGGATTGAAGAGGGTTCATGTCTGAGCTGGGAAAACCTTTGATACACACATTCTTTGTTATAGATTGAAAGGAAATTTATTCCCTTAACTGGTAGAGAAGAGACTGCTGAAAGTTGCCCAACTGACGATTAAACTTTGGATCTAATACTCTTTTTTTTTTTTTTTATTTCTACACTTTGATGTAAAATGGGAGCTTGTATGGCCATTACCTATTGAATAATCGAGTGTAAGTTAGAAATGAAAACTAAATTCTGCATTAAGTTAAATTAATCAAGAGGCAAAATGTGGGGACAATCCCTAAGAAGCGGGCATGAGAAATGCTTCATAAAAACGATCCAAATTCTCTGCTATTTTAATTGTAACATCTTGCATTTGTTTAAAAAAAGTGATGGAATAACCTCTTTGAAACAGAAAGGATAGAATCTTACAAAGCACACAGCACTTGTAGTCTCCTCCCCTTTCTTTATCATTTTTATACCAAGAAAAGTTAAGGAATCTGGATATTCGAAAAGAAAGCACTGTGAAACTTAATTGCCCCATATTCAAGGAGAGTTGAGCCGTGGCATAGATCGGAGTAGGGATGCTGAGACCAATTATGCAAGCAAGCAGAGACTGTGGTTCCTTCACAGTATGGTTCCTATTTATAATCATCTGCCATTGGTCAGTAGGAGCCTTCAAAAGGCTTAAGTGATTATAATACTTGAAAATATGTTAGTTCAAGGATTTATAATTGTTTTTAAAAAGACAGTAAGTTTCAACTTAAATAGTGCACCAGTGTGTGCCTAGATACAGTATTAGTAATTCTTTAACTCTTTCTTCCAATGATAGTTTCTTCAAAATTTGAGACATATACAATAGGTAATTTAGTGTTAGGCAAGCTTAAGTGAGCTTATTACATTCCAGCTCTCTACTACTAACTACCTGTGTAAATAATCTTAGGCAAATAACTTAAAGTTTTCTGTGACTTATTTTTTTTTCTATAAAATGCAACTAACTATGGTTCCTACCTCTTCAGGTCTTGATGAGTATTAAATGAGTTGATCTATATCAGATGATGAGAATAGAGTCTTGCACATAGTAATATTGTACACATTAGCAGTTAGGGTGGCAATGGTGTTTGCTTCCTTTCCGTCCTTCTCACATTTGTAGAAATGTGAGCTTTCTTCCAACTGGGTCATTCACTCCTCCAGAAGAACTAATCCTCCAGACCAGTGTTTCATAATCCAGCACATCAGAGCCCACTCAGGGCCCACTAGCCTGCCACCAGCTCGGGGCTTAGGTTTTCCCAATCTCTTGGAAGCAAGACTTGAAATTCACCCTCAGTTCAGTAATAGTAATTGTTTTTCTCTGGTCATCTTGAGGTGATTTATTACTAGATGCACCAGTCTGACCCTCTCATAACATTTCTATTTGTTATAAGTTTTCAGAGAAATGGTTTTATAATAATAAACCATTCTCAAAAACAGTGTCATTATCACTACTCTATGTTGTATTAATTAAAAAACATTTGTGGGCTTTTAATTTATGTATAGCATTGTGATAGAAGTTGTGGGGAATAAACGTAAAGGGGACAAAATGAAGTAAGTATAATTTTGTTGGGAAAATAATAACAAATGCATAAGAAAAGTTAAATAGCATTAAGAAAGAACATTAGCAAAAAGCCAAGGGGACTTAGAATAAGTAGATAGACCACCTGCCTCGTGTCTTGGGGAACAATTCCATAGAAATATAAAAGACAGGATCTCAATATTAGAAAGGAATGGTGCAGGCTAAATGGTAAAAGAAGAATAACTGATATATTAAAAGAAACCATAAGTAACCTAGTTATACTGGAAAAGACAGTTATTGCTGAGAAATAATTGAATAACGAGTCAATAAGGTAAAAAGATATACAATTATGTGGAAAGAATGAGATTTGTATGAACTGTAAGAATTAATATGACCAGCATATTAATTTAGCACATGCATTAACCATTGACTATTCCAGCTCAGTTTCAGTGGGCGGCCTGCTAACTGCAGAGCATCAGGGATCTTGCTGCAGGTGCATCTCCAAACTGCTGGCCTTGGAACCTTTGAAACGAGGCAGGAATTAAGAATTTCATTTGTAAAGCCTGTCAAGCTTAGACATACTTGGTTTTAAACTCAGCTTAGCTGCTTCTTAGTTGTATTAGTGGCCAACCTAATTAATTCTCTGATCCTCAATTTCCTCATCTGTAAAATGGTGATAATTTTAATAAGAAGATGGCACCTTCCAAATGCGTGATTAAATGAGTTGGAAAATTTATGTAAAGTGCTTACACATTCAAATGTTTAGTGAGTACTTAATGAATGGTTACTAATAATAGCACTGACAGAATATGTTTCAACCAGTTAGAAAACTTCAATTTTATTTTTTTTCCATATTGAAATGCCACATAATGTTAACCAGTGTTCTACTTCTTTAAGAAAAAAGTTGGAAAAATATTCCTATGCTTATTTTTAGCTTTACTATAGTGAAATGATAGTGCTTCTAATTCTGGTTGTGAGATCCAGTAATCCTTTAAAAAGGATTACATTTTGAACATATATAGCAAGAAAGAATTGAAATCTGGTGTTTCCTGAGTTCTTATTTTTGTTCTAATTAATGTATTTTTTAAGAAAGTTAGAAACCAAAAGTAGGTAGAAATGAAGAATTCATCAGAAAATTGAGTGAGGGTTCTCAGCCAAGTGTTTAGGAGTAGAGGTTTTATGTACTAAGAATTTCTACTTCTTGTTCCCCAAATGTGGCAGTCAATTTTATTTTTAAATGCTGACATAAATCCACTTTAGTTTTCCATGCATTGTAATATATTGAAAAGAATATAGGCTGAACAAAACCTCTAAATTAAATTTCTTCCATGTCATTTTCTAGCTTGTGTCATCTTGAATAAATGATATTCTGAGCCTTGCTTTCTATAAAATGAGGATAATCATAATACTTACTCTACATATTTCACAAAATATTTGGGATTAAATTAAAATAAACTCTGAAGCATGGTTCTCCAAGTGTGGGCCATCCCTGGGGGTACCCTGAATCCTTTTACGGAATCCATGAAATCAAAACTGTCCTTGTAATATTGAAATATGATTTGCCTGTTTCGTTAGGTTGACTGACATTTGCACTGATGCTGTGTAAGCAGAGGCAGGTTGACCTCACAGAGCCTCAAGTTAGAGGCACCAAACTGTGCTAGAAGTCACTGTATTCTTCTCAGCAGACTCACAGTGAAAGGAATTTCCCTGATGAAGCAATAAAAGTTACTAATTATATCAAACCTTGATCCTGCATTTTTCATCATCTGTGAAGAAGGGAAATAGACATAGAAGATTTCTGCTGTATGATTGTGTTAGGGAAGAGTACTGATGAGATTGAGTTGTAAACTGAACTAGCTGAGTGTTTCACGAAACATCATTTTGTCTTGACAGAACGATAAACAAAACTATGGTTATTCTGACTTGGGTATCAGGCAGAGGTTTTCTGGAAAGTAAACAAAGCCAACCTGTCATTTAAAGAGAAACAATGGACAGTATTTGTTGTCAGAAATAAATTTCAAGCTTTCCAGTGAAAAGAATTTTTAAAAATTTGCATCCTTCACTATGAACTTGGTAGCTTCCTAAAATTTAAGGACTTCACCGATGACATTGGTAGTGATACTAAGAAATGTGATTTTCCTAGTACTGAATAATGAAATGTGTCAACATTTGGAGTATTTGCGTAACTCTCACATTTTTTGAGTGACCATTGCATGATGATAAAACATCATATATGGTAAAAGATGCATGAATACAAGGGCAAGATAGACGAACAGATTTTAATGCAATAAAGTTAAGAAAATTCTTTAGTATGAAACCCACTTACCTGTTAAGAAACTACCACTTGTTGAGTTTGAGTACAGTATCAATGGAGAATGTCCATGATTATCTGAAAAAGACTATTAAAATACTTTTTCTCTTTCCAAATAGTTATCTGTATGTGACCAGATTATTTTTTTCTGTACTTGAACACAAACTGTATCTCACAGGATTGAGGAAGTAAAACTGAAAATCCAGAGGACTTCTCAAAGTCAGACTTCACAGAGATTTGCATAGAGTTTTTCTCACTAATCATTTTGCTTTGAAAAGGGTAGTTATATTTTAGAAAAATGCTTTTGTTACCAAATAATGGATTTATTGTTATTTTAAGTGGATAATAATATGCTTAAATTTTTGGTTTTAATATCTAATATAGTGAAAAATTTGCAGACAAAACCCATGTAAACAAAAGCTTTTTGGGGTCCTCAATAATTTTTAAGACTGTAAAATGCTCCTGACACCACAAAGTTTGAGAATCACACTTTTACAATAGTAAAATTAGATTTACTATTGGCTTGTTCTGGCTTACCAGTGCATAAGATTGCCACCTTGTGACAAAATAGGGACATGCAGGTATTTTTGAAAGAGCTTTTTTAAGGCTTTGAATGATTACTGAGGACTGATTGTTCGAAGTTTATCAAGGAAAAAAAAAAGCATCAGTTCAGATTTCCAAAAAATTATATCTTAGGATATTAGGTGTTAAAAATATTAATTTTCAGGAGGCAAGCAGAAACCAATTGAATGCTTACTTTAAAGGGCTCACATTTCTTTTAGGCCAACCTCCTGTTGAGGACATGTTCAGTTTTCGTTTTCAGGATGTGTGCTTCCTAATACACAGAGCCTCTTTGCTATGTTACAAGCTTGGGAATGTAGTATCTGTGCTGTTTGAAATATGGGGGAGTATTTGTGGTGGTGTTTTACTTTGGTAGTGTGTCATCACCTGTGAGTCACTGAAGGGACCATCATAGTTCATAAAGCAGATCGATAATAATGTGATCACACACGCGCACACACATACACACACACACACACACACACACACACACACACTACTAGGGATTGAACCCAGGGACTTTGCATGGAATTACATCTTCTTTATATTTTATTTTGAGATGGAGTCTTACTAAGTTCCTCAAACATAGTGATTCTCCTGCCTCAGCCTCCCAGAGTGCTGGGATTATAGTCATGCATCCCTACATGTGGTTTCTGAGCAATTGTTTATGACTGAATTTTAGGACTATATTCTGGTGAAGAATTTGCCTCCCTTAAATACTATATCCCTGTAATTCTGGGTGATATTTCCTGTACAGACATGCAGAGTACACATTGTTCCTTGCGTATATACTTTCTTGAGAATTGAAGCACATAGTGTAATTATTCACAAACATGTAAGGGACATACAGACAAATTGAGCCTCAGCCAAGCCAGGAGAGATGCAGCTGGAAGAAGCAGGCTTGAGAATAATGAACATTTATGCTACGGAATAGCTTCAGTGGGTCTCTTTTTGCATCCGTGAGCTATGTGAAAAGGAAGGAACTGCACTTCATTTTCATTCAGTTAGAATGAAAGCCTACTGGCCAGTATTTTGACTCAATTCAGCTGATTGTTTTCAAAATAACCTGTTCTTTTCAAACAGTTGTTTGTAGGGACAGCTGCGCCCAGACGAAATGACTGTGAGCCTATATGCTAACTACTGTACTAATTTTTTGCCTATATTCACTATGTGCCCAGTGACCCTGCTGATGAGTATTTTAGACATCTGCATGAAAAATCAGAATGCCCATAGGAGAGAGGCGTACTTGTTTGAAAGGCTGGAAATACTATCAAGATGATACTGACTCTGATTCTGTATACCAATGTGAAAATAGTAAATACCGAAGTAAGAGCTCTTAATCTGGATTGTCTTTGAGCATCCATGGATACCCTGAAATTGGATACTGAATTTTACTTACAGTTGAATGGGTATGTGTTTTTGAGAAAACTCCAGGGCTTTTATCAGACTCTCCAAAGGGACTATGACCTCATAAAGGCTAAGAACTACTAGATAATGCTTGACAGTTTTGAAAGTACTTCTCCATACATTTTTATTTGATCCAGTGATTTTGAGGGGGGCACGAAAATTCTCCCTCTCTCTCTCTCTCTCTCTCTCTCTCTCTCTCACACACACACACACACACACACACACTCATACACACTTCATGACTTATAGTTGAAGATGCTTTGCATTTCATTCAGTAGATACTGGGAGCCTTGAAGGTTTTCAGTGAAGGAGCAGTCTGATGAGATTGTTATTTGGAAACATTGCTCAGACGGTACCACAGAGGCTGTTTTAGAGAATTGGAAAGCTATTTAGGAAGCCATTTGGAAAATCAGGTGAGAAAACATAATGGCCTGTAAGTTTGTAGTAGTCAGACCTGCAAAATAGTTGAAATTCTTGGAATTTGTTTACCAGTTAGCATTGTAGAGAGAGAAGGAAAGTAAAGAAAAAAGTTTTTGATGATGGCTCTCTGGCTAGGGTGAGTAGAATGAGAGATGAAGAGTGCTGGGGATGGGACAGTGAGAAAATGCCAAAAAGCATTTGGCAGGAGTGATGCAGGAGGATCCACAGGTGGCCAAGGAGCATCACTTTTTTGTCATTCTGTTCCTGGGTTGAGAAATAGGGATTAGGTATACTTCAGGCCTCTCTTTATATATGATCAGAGTATTTGTTATTTCTCAATGACTTTCAATTCATGAAATTTGCATAAATCACTGTGACCTATCTATAAGACAGTGGGGACATCAAGCAAAGAAAGGTTTGGTTGTACACTCTTCTGTAATCACTACAGTTGTCCCTATTCTTAGGCATGAGTACTTTCTCAGAGCATATGTGTATTAGTCAGCTTGCTGCTACTGTGACAAATTGAGATGAACAATTTGTAAGGAGGAAAGGTTTGAGTTTCAGAGGTTTTAGTCCAGGGTCACATGGTCACACTGCTTTGGGACTGTGATACATAGTACATCATGGTAAAGGACGTGCACATCTCATAGCACCTGGCAGGGAGAGAGAGAGGGAAGGGTTGAGGTCCCTATATCCCCTTCAAGGGCATTCTCATTGACCTAAGATCCTTCTACCTGGTCCCAGTTTCTAAAGGTTCCATCAGCTCATAACAGCACCACAGTCTGAAGACTAAGCCTGAGACCTGCAATGTGTGAGCTTTTGTGAAACATTTCAGATCCAAACTACAGGAGTACTATACGTAAGTGCCATTCTGAGTTGTAAATATCTCATTACCGTCACCCCTCTTTCACCTCCCCACTAATGATTCTAGAACCATGGCTACTGTAAGATAGCCTCACCTTTTTCTCAATGATTCAATGCAGAGTTTGCAGTAAGTATAGTGTTTCTACTAATGGCTTTTCTAATACACACATCTCCTAGTTCTCCAAATCCTTCAACTAAAATGACCTTTATCTTCGTCCCGCTTCTGCTGTGCACACATCACACCTCATAGATCTGCTCCACTTTCAGTGTTTCAAAATCTATTAGTCTCCTCTTGGAGAGAACCTTCTTGTATCTGGTCCTTCCTTTCTGTTTCTCCTGAACCATCTTGTTTCTTCCTATCTATTCCCTGTTCTGTTGTTATTTTTCTGTCTGGGAAGCTAGGGAAGGAGGAGGCTGACAACTCTTTAAAATACCTGCTTCTAGCTGGGTGTGGTGGCTCACACCTGTAATCCTAGCACTTGGGAGGCTGAGGCAGGAGGATCGTTGTGAGTTTGAGACCAGACTGGGATACAAAGTGAGCTCAAGGCCAGCCTGAACTGCATAGTGAGACCCCGTCTTAAGAAGACACACACACACACACACACACACACACACACACACACACACACAAAACCTGCTTCTGTACCCAGCTCAGAAATAATCAGATGGTTTGGTAATGATTGTGCTTGCCTTGTGGATGTCTTCATGCAGTATTGTTTGACATTTTCTGACCCAGCTTCTTTCCCTGTCACCTGTTTTCTTCTTCCTACTTTCAAGCAGTGACCATTGTTTGAAAAGCTCAGAAAAACGGAGGCAACTTAATGCATATGTCAACATATGTTGAATAAAGGAGTTTATCAGATTCATCCCCGTACACTTGGGAGAGGAATCTTTGAACTGTGATGAATAAAAAGTTTGTTTCATTTTAGTTATATTTTACTATCTCAACTAGCTCAGGAGAAGTGTGTGTGTGTGTGTGTGTGTGTGTGTGTGTATGTATACTAATAATGATGAGAAATTTGGGACTTTCTTGCTTTGTATGGTTTTATTAGGAATTTACCCATTGTGCCTGTGCCTGTTTTTTTTTTTTCTTTTCTTTTACCTATAGATTTGATAAAATTTTCCCCCAGATATTTATTCTTTGTGATTTAGGAACTGGACTGTGGAATGCTTGCTCTTACTTCTGAGCTGTGAGTGATATTTATTTATTTTATTTTTGTCAGTTGGTTCCATGGTTCATGAATTCTTTATTACAGTAGGAGTCATCAATTGGATGGAGAATCATTGAAACTGTAAGTTTAGGACGTTAGTTGGAATAACCTGAACAATGTGCTTACCTTTTGGGCTCTTAATTTAATTTAAAATTAAATGCGTCTTATGATGGCAGGCTTCACAAATCTGCCTGCAGGGCTTTCGAAGTGGAAATGTGTGTCTCTGTGTGGGAGGCTCTTTTGTTTAGTTGCATGGGCTAGAAAATCTTTGCCTAAAAATGCTCATTGTCTAGAGAGCATAAATAAGTGAAGGTAACGTTAGTGAGAAGTTTCATTTGAGATTGAACCACTGACTTCCAAGAGTATTGCCCAGTGAGTGGAAGTGCTGTGAACAATGTCTTCCTTATTTCCTTTAAAATGCCCATGAAATTGTCTGAAAAGGAAACAAATCCCCAGAAGTAGCCACAATGAATATCAGGCATTTAGCCCATTCTAGTTGCTGTAGAAAATTTTTATACTTTCCTGTGGCTGAAACTAGATTGAGTTGCTCCTTCTTTTGTAACCCCCTTCTCCAACTGATTCCTACTCCATACTTTGTCCACTTTCTGTCTATAGTCCTCATGGAATCCTGCTGCTCTTGTGTCGACCTGTTATTCTTTTGTTCATCTCCAGTACTGCTGATTGTTGTAGTGGATCGGGTAAGTAGCTGGCAACCTTCTCATGCTTTGACGTTCTTAGCTTCCTAGGATACAGCAGTGGGGATGAGGCTGTTTTGAACTAACTCCTTACTCCCAAGCAGGTTCTGGGTTGGTCCTGGCATATTTGGAGACTACCATAGAGACAGAGGACAAAGTTACTGTTGGGCCCGCAACCTGCTATTCACTGAAAGCATGATTTGTGTTTTCTTCTGAGGCAATCAGGGACTTCAAAACTATTTTTGCTAGCAAAACAAAACAGCTAAAAGATAATAAACCTTCACTTGGGCCTATCGGTCTCCAGTAGGTAACTAAAAGCAAAACAAAACTTGAGCTTCATTTTGTATCTATCTGCTTTATTACCTTTAAATGTTGATCCCTGTATATAAGTATGTTACCCATTTTGAGGGTGACTGTCTAAAAGCTTACAGTACAAGGTTGATTAATCCCAAATTCATATGACTTATCTCATCCTGCTTCAAGACTGAGGGCACCAAGATAGAGTGCAAGGACATTCAGCTGTCAGTGAGTACCCAGCACTCTCTAGTCATTGCCCTAAAACTGTGGATTCAGGCAGAGCCTCTGCAAAATTGAGACTGCCCCAAACAGAAGCAGTCATCTCATGGAAACCAGATTAAGTGATAAAGACCTCTACTCAGACCTAGAACTGCAAAACCAGAACTGACAGAATGATGGACCCTAGACTACCCAGAAAATTCCATTAAAGCTGGTCTCATTCCTTTGTTAATGAGCCAATCTGATCCTTTTCATCAGAGCTGTGCCTTCTTTGGCTCCTCAAGCTGAAGTTCCTTTCCTATTTTCTCTTCCTTTCTAACTCTGCTTAATAAATCCATCTATGCCTGTCACTGACACATCCTGAAATCCTTTTTCTGCAATGAAAATCAAGAACCTACCTGGATGAGCTGAGGTCTTTATCTATTTTTTAGGGAAACCTCTTCAGGCTCTGTCAGGTGACAGTCTATGACCTTAGTTGACTGAAAGTCAAGAACCAGGAATTGTACCTGCTGTAAGACATCTTTTGGAGATTACTTTGGACACTAGGTCATCTGCAGATGTCTCTTTACATTCAGTCACCAGTGGGATTTTGTTGTTTGTTTCTTTAAGTTCTAAGATGCATTAGGGTGGGGAAGAAGGAGTTGGAGCTTGGAGTAGATTCTTTCTCATTGATTCCCAGTGTACAGAAAGTGCTCGCACATAGTATGCACTGAAAAAATTTGTCAAATTCATTGATGCAACTGAATTGCTGGGAAAAACTTTAAGCAGTCCTCAGGGGTGATAAGCCCTGAAGACAGGTGTGATAAGCGCTGAAGTCAGGAGACAAAGAGCTCAAGGTTATAAAAAGACACCAGACTACATATTACGGATAAATAATTAAAACAATTCTACAGCTCCAAATCAAAGGTGTAGAGATCTGCAGAAAAATCTTTCTGAAATAGATTTGCTTCATGAGATAAACTGTTAGAAAAGCGCTGCCTTGTAAACTCAGTAAGACACCTAAAGAAGTTACAGCTAGTAAATAAGAATTTAAAAGACGAGTATAATGAAGTAAAAACTATAATAGATAAAATAAACCTTCATTGGAAATAAAAGGAAGAGATTATTTAGATACCCTAATAAATATGAAGGAAATTGCAAACAGAGACATCTAGAAGACACAGATATATTCTGGAAGTGATAAAGAGTATTGTACAATACAAAGCAAAACAAATGAATAAACTGTGATAATTATTGGAGGGGCATTTTTCAGATCTAAGAGACTTGATCTTGGATATTGATATACCCCTACACCACCTTCCAGGCAGTTTCAAATTAAGTTTAATATTGAAAAATATTATGATAATTAAAAAAAAACAAGTGTAGAGAAAGGGAAGTAAAAGTGCTGAATTATTTTTCAGTAAAAGGAGACTTCAGTGATCTTTTTGGGTTACACTAAGTAGATACATATTTTAAAATTTATTAAATGTTTTTATAACTAATAAAAGTAAAAAATAGGATGCCTGCAAAAATCAATACAGAAAACAATAAAACACCATAATCCCATGCAGCTACAGAGAAACAAAAAAAGTTTTACATTGCTTTTTTCTTTTCCCTGCCCTTCCAGGGTCGTGTTTATACTAGGTAGGTGCTGTGTGGCTGAGCTATAACTCTATCCTTTTTTATTTATTTATGTATGTTGAGACAGGGTCTTGCTAAGTTACCCAGGCTGTCCTTGAACTAGCGGTCTGCCTTGGCTTTCCAGCAGCTGGAATTATAGGCACGCCCCAATGTGCCTAGCCCTTTCCTCTTCTTGTTGGCAGACTCTGATTTATTGTCACATTAGCACATCCTGTAAAATCCATTGACAGTGTTCATAGGGACATTTTAGTCCACTGAGAAATTTTTTCTCTAAGAAGAAACTGAATTTGGAAATAAAAATACGTATTTCTAAATAATATTTAATTAATTAGACTCTTAAAAAACCATAGTAGCTAAAGAGACACCAGAATTTAGCACATAAGGCATTTCCTTTTCTGTCTTTAAATATATTATTTACTTACCATGGCACATGGTAGGCACTGAACAAATATTTGTTGAAGGAATGAATGAAAATATATGTAATTTAGCTATGTACTGGGAGATTGTGATTTCATGTATAAATAATAACTTCACAAATAATTGCACTGTGTCTTCCATATTATAAGAGAGAGAGAAAAAATTTTACTCCAAGGTCTGGACAAGACATCTGCCATGATGTAAGGCACAGAGGAGGCGTCCAGATGAGCATGCAGTAATGAAACATGGTGGTAAATGCTAGGGAAGGCAGAAATCAGGACGTACTTCAATGAGTCCTAATTTTTAGGCTCTTAAGAGGTTAATTCAGATTGTTCTTCTGCATATTTTCATATCAGAAAAATCTAGCCAATCTGGTGAAAAAGCAGAGGTCAACAGAAGTGATTAAGCAGCTAGAAAAATCAGCACAAAAAGGAGAGTTTAATATATAATTTTTGGGGAAAAAAAAACTGAATCTCTCAAAGTCCAGAGAAACAGAATAATAATTTAGAATGATTTGGAGAGCTGTGGAGCTGATGCTATAAAATTGAGTAGAAAAAATACTTATTGAGTGTAAGATGATTCTTAATAAAGAGACAAATTAAAGAACTATATAGCATTCTAAGGAAAGCAGTAAAGATCTTTTGGTTAAAACCAAATACTCCAAAGAAAGGTAACAGTTAATATGCATTGAGTACTTACTCTTTGTAATACTTTATATACATCCCTTCATTTAATATGCTCAGTAATCTGTTAATGGGTGCTAGGGTTATTGTCAGTTTACATCAAGGATTTGTTGCATGAGGTCATTAGGAGGTAGTGTACTGTTTTTTGCACTTTATTTCAGAGCTCAGTTTCAGTAACCATTCTCTCCTCCCTTCCAAGTCAAGCGTTTGGGTGTAGGCAGGTGTGTTGTGCAGAGGTTTGGCCAAGTAACCCAGCTGGTTTTCCATACATTAAATAGGAGATCTCAGCAAGCCATTTTTAATGAAGTAAAACAATATAATAAGAACAAAATAAAGAAATCCCCTGTATTCTAATAAAAAATGTGCTTTTGTTTAGTCTTCTGGATGAGTGAATCTTTGCAGAAAGAAGAGTTGTATATAGAACACTTTTTAATACAGATTTAAAGTAGGTACTAAGCTCTTGGATCCAAAAGAGTGTGCAATATCCATCCAGCAGCAGTCCTTGAAAGGTTTATATTCTATTCTTTGGCTGCATGGTGATGTACATGGGAATAGAAAAAGAGTCTCGGGTTGTTAATTATTCTACTTTTTATTTTTTAATGCCTTAACTAAATCATCTGACCTCTCCAGGGATAACAAAACTAGTTATTTTATGAAGTAGAGAATTTGTATGATGATGTTGGTATATGTATAGATAGCATGCATGTGTAGGATGTATATAAGGATGGCATGTAGTTAAAGGCATGTGTATAAAAAGAGCATGTACATATTTATGTAAAGTGCTTACTTGAGCCTGGCATATAATGAGTATTCAGTTAATAGTAGCTGACATTATTATTTATTGTTCAGACACACTGTCAACTAACATGTATAGCTGAGTGATAGTATAAGGTGGAAAGTTTTAAAAAATATTTTGATTTTGTTCAGTCTTCCCAGATAATATATTTTATAGTAAAGCCTCACCCTCTGTATATCCTTTTCACAATTTTATATGTGTGAAATCATGCATTTATGTATTTGTGATGGTGTACGCCATTAAAGCTTATCCACATTGTTGCATTTCGCAGGATTTCCATTGTTTTGTTTTGTTTTTGCAGACAGGGCCTCACTATGTAGTTTAGGCTGGTCCTGAACTCATTTATGTAGACCAGGCTGGCCTTGAACTCATGGCAATCCTCCTGCCTCAGCCTCCCAAATGCTTGGATTACAAGTGTGCACACCACACCCCAGCCCTTTTCATAATTTGGGAATTTATAGAATACTTTGGTGTTTTAGTGGCAGTAGTTTGTTCCCTGAAAACTCAACTTATGACAAATTCAGTGGTTGCTGAACTCTAATATGTTAGCAGGCAGAAACATGCTTTTAATATTCATCATCTTTAAGTGCTACCAACTGACATTCAGTACTAAATGTGCAGATATGGGTGCTGAGCAAAACAGAGCTAAGAAGAAGAGGACTTGCTCATTTGTATTCTAGATGGAAATCTTAAATTAGTTTTCAAGATTTTTAAATGGATTTTTAAATGCTGGGCACATATGAGATTGAGTTCATATTAATATTTATAAGGTTTGAGCAGATATTTAGTGAAATATTTGTATAATTTAATTTTGGTCATAATCAAGTAGGAAATCATAACAAGAAGGACATTGTACTTTAGTTCAGTGACTGTTTTGTAGCTCATAGTTAGAAGCATCTTTTAAGAAAAGCTCTGAACAACACATATATGCATAAAACCCTTCTTTATTAGCACCCAGAAGTCAGAGGTTATTTGTGTATAAATTCTTGGATTGAAATGTTTATGTTAATTTCACTTAAGGTAATTAATTTAGAGATCAGCACTGATAGTGATTTTTTAAAGCATTTATTGACAGTTCTGCAGAACTATATAATCTAACTGCTTTTATATTCTTTATTATACAGAACAGCTCTTTTGGTTCACAGAAAACCTGCTTCCTGTAGTTTTGCTTAGGGCTAATTGAGTTTAATGCAGTTTTGTGTGCAGAAGGTATTGACTTGTGCATAGTATTTAATTTGTGTAAATATGTGTGTATGTAATGTTTTGCCCCTCTGAGTTTTATTTTAAATGTAACCCTTGAAACTGGGATAATAGAAATTCTTAGCTTAGGCCTGCTAGCAATTGCAGGTGCCAACGGTTTAAACTGCTGTAGAAATACAATTATGAGCAGCCAAGAGCAAATCTTGTTTTAAGGTCCATGTGTAATGAATGCCTGTTAGTATCATAGAATACAATTAAAAAGAGGTTTACCTCTCCTAAAATGTGATTGGTTCTTTCTGATGGAAATGTGGAGTCCCATGAGTAGAATGTGTATTCAGCTCTTGGTGATTTAGACACAAGTGAGCCTGGCATACTGCAGGCTTGGATAAATTCAGGGCAGTTATAGTCAGGCAGAGATGGGAAAAGACTGAAAGATTAATGAGGGAGCTTAAAACAAAGCTTCAAAAATGAGAGCAATGCACTGCTTGGGTCTTATGTAATTGTACCGAATGGAAGTCAGTACTAGCCACTGTTGTTTTAAAAATTTTAGGAGATTGGCAGCAAATGTTTGTCTGTTTGTTATAAAAATCGGATCTAGAGAATGCAGGTGAAAACCTGGAACAAAATTCCTAATTTTAGCTTGTCTCTGAATGCCTGGCCACACCCTGCTCTCATTCTCCTTTTATTTCAGTTTGACTAAGCCTCCAGCCTCCCTACTACTCCCACTGCTTCCTTTGGGCAAGGACCCTTACTGAGGACCAAAGTCCAAGTCCCAGCTGCTTCAGGGGATACGTGTCTTAGATATGCCCCTGTGGGTCTTATTGATGAAGTCCTGCTCAGGTCTGAAAGATGAGGAGCATATGGGAGTGTGAGAGCCCTCCTAGAAGGCCACCCAAGTTATTGTTGATTACCTGTGACAGTTGAGAGTGGTTAATGGTTCTAAATAGAAGTTTTGTAACATTTCTTCTCTAGAAATTAAGAGATCCTAATGGTTGCGAAATGCTCTTTTACCTTTGAAAATTCTTTTGATAGATGCTCTAATGAACCTTCAATTTACAGGATAGACACAGTTGAGCTCTGCTGTGAAGCTGGTCATACTGTTAATGCGAGGCTGGGCACTTACAGGGAAAAGGTAACTCATAAATAACACAGTGCAGGTGAATCCCTTCTGAAATGTAGAGCTTGCCAAAACCAGTGAAGAAGAGATGTCTGGGAAGAGGAATTACCAACTTACAAGCGAATTCTTCAGCGCTTCAGTGTAGACACTCACACCGGCCTTTTAACTTTGCTTTCTCCAGTCCTTCTTCAAGGAGTTTGGCGCCACCTTCAGGAAATAGGGAGCACAGTAAACTTGTTTCGCCTCTGAAGGACCTGGATTCTCCCGCCCATTGGTCATTCCTCATCTTTAGTTTTTACAAAGTTGATCACTTGTTCATTGTACGGTATTTACCAAGCTTCTTCTTGTTCCGAGAATAAGGCTAAGCTCTGGGGGGGAAAGGTTATATCTGTACTATACGTTTGGCAGGCGATTCCTCACCCTTAATTGATTTTAAGGCCACTGTCTGTTTCTGCTGTCCTGCACCTTTCCGTGGACACACCAACGCAGGAGAGTAGTAATCGATTGGGGGCCAAGGAGTAGCATGTGTAAGGTACTGCTGCCTTCTTCATGGTTTTGCCTTCCTTTGTTTCTTACAGAGAGCATGCATCCAAATCATCACTTCTATTGTTTACATTTTTTTTTTCTGTTTGTCTTATTTGTAGAGCATTGTTAGGAAGTTAAAAAGCCTACGCAGTAAAGTTCAAGCTGCACGATTCAATTTAGAGGAGCCTAAAGGAAGACACATGATCACTTTTACGGATACACTAAGGAAGTTGAAGAGATAATGAGGATCAATTATTTTCATTCATCAGCCTCTCATAACTATATCACTGAATTAAGTTCCCCATTGTTCCAAACTAGAATGATTTGGCTTGAAAGGAGTTAAGAACAATGTAGGGTTTTTCTCCTTGCTGAATGAATGACTGGAGCTCTTTATTCTCCCAGGAGCATCTCTAATCCAGACCCTTTCCTGAACTCTAAGTGTATCCTGCTGAGTTCTTTGTATGGCTCTCTCCTCCCCTGCCCTGCCCTGTTCCACCACCTTACATATCCTACACCAGATTTATTGTGGCCCAGGTTAGATTGATGTCACCCACTCCTCTCCATTTTTCTTGTGCTTCCCTTAAAAGAATAACAAAAATCATTGCCACATGACTAGTCGACCTTTGATATGTTTGTATTTTGTTTCTGTTCTCCTTCTTTCCCTCTTTTTTTAGGCAAATGGCAGTGTAATTCACTCATCCCTTGGAAATAACTTAGTTATCTTAGCACTCTACACTGAAGTCCAAATCAGTCTAGTCTTATTGTTTTGCCTCTATAACACTTCTGAATTTATTTGTTCTGAAACTGAATTTATGCATCATTCTGAGTTCTTGCTATTTGTCTTCCAATAGATGTGCAAATTAGACTATTAGCTAGAAAGAGCTATCTAGTCAAGTGAATTTTACCTAACCACATCCCCCCATGCTAAATTGCTTCATAAAATTTCAAGACTTTTTTGTTAAATTTTTTTTTTGTTAAAACGTTTTATATTAAAAAGCAACATGAACTTTTTATGTGAAACAAAAATCTTGGGAAGGCAAAATTGGATAAAACCATTAAAACAGAAATACTGTGCTTCAAGTGAATCCTGTCACCTTGTGAGGTCCCTATAATCTCTTAAGCCAACAGCAGGCACTAGAACAGTCATTCCTAAAGAATGAACAGCTGTCAGGGCCTCTACAGTACTTCATGCAAGAATAACTGTCCAGATTCAGCCAGCAGGACCTGTTCCTTTCTATAACCTCCCACTTCTGAAGCATGACAGTCCCTCTAGCAGGGTGCTCAAATCATAGTACTTAGATGGTGCTTCTCAGCATCTAGTGCAATTGTTAGTCTTTTTATGTAAACACCCAAAAAACACTTGAGGCTAAGACAATGTATTAGTTGTTTGATGCAAAATGTCACATTTTGGTGGAAAGATTCCAAGTAAGATATTTCATATATTTTTACCAAATGATTAAAAGTTACTTAAAATACTTAGTGCATGTCTCCTAGGAAGACACACACGTGTGAAAAGGTTCTCAACATATGTCACCAGAGCTGTATAAATCAAAGCCATATTGAGATACTCCTTCACACCCACTAGGATGGCTAAATAAAAAGAGACAGACAACAGTAAGGGTTGGCAAGGGTGTAGAGAAATTGAGATCCTCATACACTGCTGCTGGTAACATAGAGTAGTGCAGCCAGTTTGGAAACAGCTGAAAGTGTTAAGCAGAGAGCTACCAGATCCAGCAGTTCTCCTAGCCATGTACCCAAGAGAACTGAAATACATGTCCACAGAAAAACAGGTACATAAATATTTGTAGCAATGTCACATAATAAAAATTCAGAAACAACCCAAATATTCATTAGTTTAACAATGGGTCATTAATAAGTAGAATATCCACGGAATGGAATAGTATGCAGCCATAAAATGAAGTACTTATACATACTATAACATGTGTGAACTTTGAAAATATGCTGAGTGATAGAAACCAAAGGGAGGGGAAGGGGAAGTAAAAAAAAAAAAAACGATTGAGATGTGATACATCTCTGTACCCCAGGTTGCATATATTTATTATGTGTTGCAAACATATACAAATACATTTTTACAGGCCGTGTGTAATATGATTCCTTTTATATGAAATCTTCAAACAAGGCAAAGCTGTAGAGACAGTAAATTACTAGTTGCCAGGGGCAGGGAAGAGGAGAACTAATAGCATATGTTTATGGATTTAAAATGCCTTTTGGGGAAGAAGGGAATGTTCTGAAATTAGACAGTAATGATAGTTGCTCAGCCCTGTGAATATACTAAAATACACTGGACAGCACTCAATTGTACATCAGATATGGGGGAAATTCCGTGGTATATGAATTACATCTCAAAGCTATTTTTATGTATATGGTAGATATATAAAAATAAGGTTTCATATAGTGAAGTCATCAGTTGTTCACAGCTATATCTGATTCATCTTTGTATCTTCTAAAATACTAAACAAAATGCCTTGGATTTATATACCCTTAAATGAATCCATGAAGAATAAATCTATGAATGATTGATCAAACAAATCCGTATTATGATGTGCATAAGATTTTTTTTTTTTTTTTTTTTTTGGCGAGGGTCTGGGGAGACAGGTAAACAATAGTGGTCAATAATTGAACCTTCCCTTCTTTTATATGCTCAAGCTAACAGTTTAGTTATCCTGTCATTAATGTGATACTAGTCTGATGGAATCACACTATGGTTTGACACCAGCTAGATGCTTGCTTGCTTGCTCACTTTTTCTTTTCTTTTTCTTTCTTTCTTTCTTTCTTTCTTTCCTTTTGAGTGACACGTTGGCAGAGTATACTTTAGCAGTTATATGTTACGTGAATGATGCATGACACCAGTGCTCTGTTGTGACCTTTATTTTTATGAGCTGTGAGAATTAAGAACCTACCAGTTTTAGTTTAATTAAGCAGTAAGACATAGCAGATGGTACGTTTGTGGATGATGATTGCATTCCTCTGGTTCCCTCAAGCAGCACTCTAACCCTATGGAATGTTTTGCTTAGAGTGTCATGCCACTGTTGCAAAATTTCTAGGATGACAAACGTGGTAATTGTGTAGTTAAAATCTTAGAAGGCCTAAATACCACAGAAAGTTCTAGTAGTTAACAGTTAATAGAAGTAGGATATTAGGAGGAGGAATCTATGACATTATGGTTGTAGTAGTTTTCCACACATCTTTACTTTCCAATGTTTATAAATAAAGTATACAAAGATTTTTATTACCTTAGTATTCTTTTGTGTAATCTGGGTCAAACATTAAGAATGGACTGAAATATGATTTGCATGTTTTAAAGTGCATAGAGAAGATTCGGTAAATAGAAAAGTGCTAAATTTATGTCAGATTGTTTTATTGTGTTTGCTTTTAGTTGCTGCAGAGGGCCCAGAGAATGTCCTACAGCATGCCTTTTCCCCCCAAATACTGTGTGCTTACTGATAGCATATTTACAGCAGAGGATGTTAAAAACATTCACAAGGAGGGAAATATGAAATTAATCCAATGCTTCGCACCAATCCTGCAACACTTTAGGAAGAACACCCAACTGTTAAGTAGAATTGCTTTCTGTCATTGTTGAGGGAGACTAACTGTCTAGCACAAATTCTATTTCCATTTGTTATCTTTGAAAAACTAAATTACTTGAAAGCTGGAATAAAACTTGTAATTGTGCAATATTTTAGATCCTAAGATAATATGCCTCAATTTTTCTCATTAATACAATATATGAAATCATCAAAATGAAATACATTCACTTACTGGTTGTAATGTTGTTAAAACTATGAACTATGTGGATCTTTTAAAATATAGTGATAGTTACTTTAGATAGAAAATCCATTTGTCTAATTTCTCTGCTACAAAGGCTAGATTAGAATTCTAGTTAAATCATGAACTTCAAAAATAATATTTTAACAGGAGAGTGTAATTTCTCTTTGGAAAAGCCCACATTTCAGGTTGAATTTTTTCCTAAATTCTCTAAAGCAGCTCTTCCCTTTGATTTCAAAGTATGTTGTCAGTCGCAAAACTTGTGACTGTATCATCCTTCCAGATTTTATGCATGCATGGAGCCCTAACTTATATTTAATTAAGTCAAACATTTCTTTTCTAGATTCCTACCAACTCTAAGATACTCAAGCATTGAGGATCAAACTGTAGGTATAAACACTAATTTTGCAACACTTGTGTTATTAAAAAACTAGTAACCTTTTAGTTAATATGCACAGTTTATAAGGGGAAATATCTATAAACATGTCTCTGCATAGGACAGCCAAAATAATAACTGATTTTGGCCTATAAATTATTAAAGATTTTGACAAGAGAAATTACAAATTATTTTCATATGGAAACATACTTCATTCCTTTAGAGAACTAGATTTTCTTCTAATTAAAATTTAGAGAAGAAGGAACTAAATAAACCATTTACTCGGTACTTGGATAACTTGCCAGATTTTTTGTGGGTTTAATAAAAATGTGTTATAGAACCTTTACAGGTACCTTAAAATTGTTAGCCCTGCATAGTGGCTCACACCTGTAATCCCAGCACTGTGGGAGGCTGAAGCAGGAGGATGACAAACCTGAGCAATTTAATGAGACTCTGGTAGTGTCGCTCAGTGCAAGGACCCTGAGTTCAATCCCCAATACTACAAATGAAAACAAAACCCCTGCTAATTTTAGGGGTTTGGGAATTATTTTAATTTTCTGAAATTGATAATGTGCTAATTCTGTATCATTTAGGTGGTTTATTTAATGGTGATACCCCTCCCCTTTTGCAAAGATGCTGGACATACTGCATTATTTTTGTATTAGAGGAAGTAATAAAAATCTTTCAGGATGTGCATAAACTAATAATTGACAGTCTATACCTGTAGCCTTAGTTTCCTGAGCAGTCTTAGCCCTATTGCTAAGAGCCTAGGACTTAGAATCCAAGACTCACATTCCGATCCTAACTCTGTTTAGGAGTTCCTTCTGTCTTTAAGAGACTCCCCTCATCACCACGCACGTGCACACACACATACACAGGTTTATACCAGTGATTTTAAATCACTGATTCTTTTTTTTTCACCTCAATAATTGAAATGGCCAATCCAGAGCCAGCGCTGCATTCCCAGCCATCTTCAGGAATTCAGCCTCCTGCTCCTTTTTGCTTCACCATCTTTCTATCCTAGGAGTCATCTCATGGTTCAGAGCTTCTGCCTGTGTGGCTACATCCTAGGCAGCTATAAAGAAAAGAGCTTTTGTAGGAGGACTGGTTTCTTTTCTAACTCATACAGCACTTCCACTTAAAGCTTATAATCTAGATGTGAGGGAGATGGGAAACATTATCTTTACCATGGACAGCTAAAAAAGAGGAATTTTGTTTCCAAGGACAAAGGGAAAAGTGGATATTTGCTAGGCAACTAACATTCCCTGTCATAATGACCTTGGGCAATTTAAACTCATTGAGCCTCAGCTTTCTCGTATGAACATGATTGAAAAAATAAGATCCAATTCAAGATCCTGTTGTTTGAATATCATGTGAGTTGATTTATCTAGTGCATTTAGCACAATGCCTGGCAAATAAGCAAGTAGTAAATGTTAATTATTATTCTTTCTGGCTACTTCCTTAATATCTCTAGGTTAATGTCCTATAGACATTTAAAACTTACATGTTCAAATGTATTACAGATTCTTACTGCATTCTCTCAGTAACCACTTACCCATTCATACAAGCAGCAAAGCTCAGAGCAGTCTTTGCATATGTCTTTATTACTGTCTATATCCAACAGTCACTGTGTATAAGGGGAACTACTTGGAAAATTATTTATGGATTTCTCAAACCTTTCCCTCTGTTTTCATTGACATTATCTGAATTCAAGCTTCATCCCTTGTCTTCTACAGGTCCTCTCTATTAACCAGATAGCATCCAAAGCCCTTAGAATAGTATTCATGTCTCCATATTGTCTGACTGCAGTGTTAAAAGCTTTATCTTGATTCAACCACATCTCCTTGGTCTCTAAATTACACATTTCTTGTATTTTAGCTTCATTGAAAATTCAGTGTTCTCCAAACTAGACATTGTGACTTTAATTTTATCTTCAGAATAATTTTTAAAAACGATTTTCATGTTGAAGAGGTAACTAAGCATAAGTGTGTTTCAGCCTGTAATTTTAAATATTAGGTTATGATTTCTGGAAACTCTTTTGTGACTTTGTTTATTAGGTCAACAGACAGACAAGTGTACCAGCATTCTTTATCAGAGCTGAATGCATAATGTATAAATCCAAAGAAACAAAGGGCTCATAAGTAAAAGGAATAGGTAGAGGAGAGATGTCTAGTTCTAATGGATGGGTTAGTTTGTTCAGCAGTTCTCAAAGAATAGGTTTAGATCTAGAAACTCATTACTTTTACTTTGCAAGACAGTTGCATTAGTTTAGATACTTAATGTGAGTGTTATGAATGCATTTTGCTTTCAAATTAAAGATTTAGAAAAGGTTAGCTTTACTTTTATTGTGTGTGTGTGTGTGTGTGTGTGTGTGTGTAGTGTGTAATGGGTTGTATAATTTCAAAGTCCTCTGATATAGTATTTTGAAACTAAGTTGGCAGTACAATTAAAACATATCTTTGGTCATAGATTACTTTGCTTTATGCCATTTTCATAGGCAATGTCCTACTTAAATAGCCTGGATTGGCTGAGAAAAATAATTGCTGCTATGAAATAATTTTGCAATTACCACTGTAATTAAGGGCAGTTTGTTAATGAAAGTGCTTGGTGAATAATGACTGCAGGGCACTCCATCTTGCAGCTTCATGCCAGATGATTGGTTCATGTGGTGGAGGCAGTTAGGGAATTAGTGACACAGCTGTCATGGTTACAGGATGGATGTAAATATCCTTTGCAGTTGATGATGAAGAACAGTCATTAGCCTTCTGCCCCTTGGGAACTGGTCAGAGGAACAAAAATAAACTTAACACATGATGGTAAAAGCCATTCCTTATGCCTCCTTTTCTTCAGTATGAACAATTAACATTCTAATAGGAACTGCAGAGAGCATGTGGATGAGCCCTCTCCACTTTACAGGCATGTTAGTGTGATAAATGTTCCTCCTGGTAGGGCATTGGTTGTTCACAGTTTATAACCGCTCTTATTAGCTTATAGGCCAGTTAAAAACTGCTCTTTAGAGACCCATGGGCCCCATTTAAATTTTTCTTGCTCATCTCCAGGTGTTGTGTATTCAGTTCAACCCTTTGAAGAGTGCCCACGCACGGATTTCTGCATGCTGTCTGCATGGCTGCGGGGGCAACTGAAGATCTACTTTCTGTGGCGGGGCTTACCTGCCTATGTAAACTGTATATTGTTATTAAAAAGGCCTGGGTGCTGATCTGATCTTGCTTTTTAGTTTGAAAAATTCACTGCTGAGGGTTGAAGATCCTTTCTTTTTTTTCTTCTTCTTAAAACAAGGTGTTTAAATGTACTTCATATTTATATTCATTCCACTTCCTTGGTGTTTTGATGTTGTTTTTCATTGTAAATTTGCTTAAGCAATCTTTTGTGGAGTAATTTCATAACATGCACACACTGTGGTTTCACATTGAGCTGCTCGTGATCTGCAACTCATTAACTTTTGCTGACTAGCAAGTCAGTATAGCATGTTGCATTTTCTCCCACTTTATCTTGCTATATAGTCAGTTTTATTCCTGTTTCTTTTCTTTTTTTTTTTTTTTTTTTGAAGATGACTGTAGATCACTTCAAGGAGTTTAAGCATGGCTTATAATGCAGCTCCACATGCTGAATCTCCTTGAGACCCTAGGCAAAGATTGGTGGCATTTATATCATTGCATTAAAGGTGATCAGATACCTCACTAAATCAATGAACAGTTTCCTCTAAATGACTGTCAGATTCATGTATACATTTTAAGGATGAATTGATTGCTGCATGTGTCCAAATCAAATTTCTGACTTTGCATAATGCTGCTTTTAGCATTTGTACCTCCTCTTGGCTTTGACAAGAAGAGGTACTGGAAGGAAGGAATCAGAATTCAGTTTCAGAACTGTCACACCCTGATGCTCAAACCTCTGCCTCTTTCTTTTTTCTTTAGCAGTTAACAGAAATACCAACAAGCATCAGGGCAAAAGAGCCTTGTTAAGATGCTTAAGAGCGTTCTTTGCTCCTGAGTTGTTCATTCTTCCTTGATAAACTCCTTTTCTCAATGACCATGAATGAGTCACTAG
The DNA here is from genome assembly GCA_004363535.1 of Dasyprocta punctata. Taxonomy (NCBI): domain Eukaryota; kingdom Metazoa; phylum Chordata; class Mammalia; order Rodentia; family Dasyproctidae; genus Dasyprocta; species Dasyprocta punctata. Next base: position 241,065 of record RJWM01000157.1, on the reverse strand, counting down.
GAAAATTTTCATAGCTAAGGTGTGATCCAACATTGTAGGATACAAGTTAACTCATTTGTCCCAAATGGTAGGGATAAATCCCTAAAAGCCTATAAACTTGGAAAACTTCACATACTGAGCATGAAGGCTGTATTTTATTCCATTAAATGATAACTTCTATTTGGAAGAAGGGGATTAATCTCATGCATAATCACAACTGACAAAAATTGTTTGGATTCTTAGAGAATGTGACTTTTTAGGTCTCTCAACAGAATGGCTGGATACAAGGTGAGCTGGTATGACTGTCTATTCAATCAACATGGGTAATCTGGAAGAGAAGCATGCTAGAAACACTCTCCCAGCAGGACAACCATGACACTGTATTATTACTTATTCTGTTTTTAACATAAGTACAGGCTTTTGTGGTAGGTCAAGATAACTAAAATAGGAAACAAATACAATTGTTTTTGTTTTAATTGGTGTTGCTCCAGTTAGAGGGACCACACAACTTTTTCCTCCTTGAGGAGAGATACTGACAAGCTGCATTATTTAGATATTCCATGTGTGTGCCCATCTCTGTTTTATTTTGTTTTGATTTTCATTTTTTTTTTTTTGCTAAACTTACAAGATTTGTGTTTAATTAGATTTCCAACGCAACTATGTACTACCCTTCACAGAATATATTTAAAGAGATACTGTGAGTTTTTAAGAGAAGTGACCTTGTGGGCGTGACACTACAGGAGAGGAGGTATGGTAGCTTCTAGTGTTGGAGAGGTGTTTATATCCCTAAACAAAACAGAATTTGTTCTCAGGCCAGAGTGAGTAGGAGTTGGAGTCTCATTATTGCACCCTCATTCACTTGTTCTTGTTTTCTTAGGATATGTCAAAAACTTGCTGGTTCTCCACAACACAAATTTATTATGTCCCATTCTTTTCTATTGCCTTCCTTTTTGTCAAAGCAACACTAATTAGAAAAATTTAACGTAAATTTTTGCTCTTTAATAGGTTTGGATTTAATTTTGCCTCAGTGGGAAGACATTCGATTAAAAGACTCCTTTTTCCCATTCCTCCTCCTCCCCTTTTCTTTTGGTAGAAAGTTAGTAAAGGCGTAGGAAATTGATTTCAGTGTCACAAAGGACATTTCTGACAGGAAGGTACTTTGAAATGATTCAAGGCATCTGTTTCTCTTGCATATGCCCAGCACTGCTGAGAGCTGTACCTAAATTAAACTGTTTAACATGTCAACTCTGAATCGGATCACAATTTACATCCCAGTTGCTTGGCTGGAATTTTTAACATTTCATGTACTTCCTCCCCTAATTTACGAAACAAGTTCTTGCTTAAAGTGACCATTTGTTCTAGATGCCAATATGTCATGGTCAGAATTGATTTAGCTTTAGGAATTATTTGTTTTAGTATGGTCACTTTGCCTACGAAACAAAATCATCTTTACAGTTTTTATGTCTCTTGGCAAGGTTTACAGATGATTGCATAGTGGGTGTTTTTGTTACTGTTTGTCTCCCACTGGCTCTGTGTCTATCGTATAAGCTGGCTCCAGGATTTCCAGTTTTAAGGGTTCTTAAGCACAAGAATTATGTGCCCTGTGTTTACTACTGTATCTGTGGCATCCGATATGGTACCTGGAATATACCTTAAAAGAAATCTTTCATAAATGAGAGAAGACTAAATACTTCCACATGACCATACACAGGGTTTAGACCTAGACCTCGACTTTGAGAGCTCACTTGTCCACTCTGCTCATGTTTCTTAGACTTTTGTAAGGCTCACTTTATTAATTATAGAAAGGCATACCCTTTGAAGTTGAAGGGCAGGGACAATTATTTTGTGTATGAGCATTTTATATTCATAGTAGAAATAATTCATTGAGGATAAGGAAAAACTGATTATGCTGATGCATTATAGGAACCTGAGCTCATTAACTTAGTGATTTAGTGGTTCCTTACCATTCTTCTCTCCCTCTATGTCTACCTATGCGCTCTTACACAGTATTTATCAATGAACTCTGAGTAGAAGCCAGAAGAGAAGGGCTGCTACTTCTGCCTTTTCCTGTGCCTGTGAATCTACACCCAGCTGAGGTAGGAGTATTGTTTGTACAGGACTATCCTGGAGGACTGATGTGCCAGAGGACTTAGTGGGTGACCTTCACATTGAGCTGGTCACTCATGACCAGATTGCGAGACTGTTTCAATGAAGTTGTCGTCAATATCTTTCATCCTTATGAGCAGTTCTTTGGTGCTGTATTGGTGAGGGTAGAAAGCATCAAAGTAGATCAAATGTTTAGAAATTTTATTTCTTTTATGTACCAGTCAACAGCCAGTGTTCTATGTTTGTGGTTGGGTTAGGCCCACTCAGTTATTTGACAGGTGGCTCTGGCAATTTCTGTGTATAGCTTCTGGAACCCCTCTAGTCACACCGTGTCAGCCTCTTAAAAGGCGGAAAGCGAAAGAAGAGGAGCAGCCATCTTTTTTGGCACCAGGCTAGAAGTAGGATGTGTCCTTTCTGCTCTGGGAAATATAGTTGCAGCACAAGCTTGTGCCAGACTGTGTGGAAGAAGAGAATGATTTTAACGGACAGTTAGCTTCTTGGACATTGGACTTTTCCTAACCACATAACTGTCCAACAGCTTTCTTTTGTGAAGTTTCATAGCTGATCTTAGGCTTTAACACTTAATATTGTATATGATGATTACCTATGATGATGTCTGTATCTCCCCTTTAGTTTCTTTGGGCCCATGCTATTTATAAAGATAATTGTAATAACTTGCAGAGTGGTTTGCTCACCTTGGGTTAATGTCAAGGGCTCAGTCCTTTGCACACTCATGTTTTAAAATTGGAAATTGCAGCATATATCAACTTGACAAATGTTTACTAACATAGAGCATTTGAAGACTTGTTTCATTTTTTTCCCTATTTTCATGTCTCAGGGAAGCATAGTAGAATAAGGAAATGGGAATTTTTTTCATTTGGGAATATATTGCATATACTCTTTGTATGCTGGTTATTATAAGCCCAGAAGGCATAATTGCCAGTGTCTGTAAATATTATTTTCTAGTGCATACAGATGGTCACTGTCTAATGGAAAATTAAGTTGTCATTCACAATCTTTGTTAAGAAACAGTTCTTGAGGTGACATGACAAATTGTTACCAACATTATTGCCCTCTGCTTTTCCAGTGCATTTTCTCCAATGATCACAAAAATCATATATATCATGTTTTCCTCTACCTTGATTAGATTTTAGGAACAATGCCTGATTTTCTGCTTACATTATTTAGTGCAATTATATTTCCAACCATCTCTTAGATGCTTTAGGATGAAATATGCCCAGATCTTTGAGACATTTAAACATGTATAGATTGGCTTTAATCTCCTCTTCCATTTTCCCACAAACGAGATTGTCAGGGTGCTTGCTGTGCAATAAATGTTATTTTAAAGGTAGAATTTATATGATAATCATCTGACTTTTTAAATATAAACACAACCAGCCTCTTAATTTTAGTTTTGTGAAGACCCACATCACTTTGAGATTTGTTGTATTTTAGGTGAGGGAACAACAAGAAATAAGTAAAAAATATTCTAAGCTATGGTTGATATGTGTTACTTTATGTAAAAGGTAGTTTTATTCCGAATATACTCACTCTAGGTATGACTTATTGCTCTAGTGTTGACGCTGCATAAGGTGGGAATGGATATCTTTGAAATATCTTTTGAATCTGATTCATCAAGGCTTATGGCCCTGTGAGTTGAATTACTCTGAGGCTACTGTTAATGAACTAGTACATTCCAACAACATTTTTATATAGCATCTTACCCTTCAGTAATCAAAACATGTGATGTTTCAGTGTAGAACTGCTTGGTAAAGGTGATGAGGAGAAAACACAACTATCTATTGGTGGTAATAACCTATTTTTAATGTCTTCAAATGTGCCTAATGTCTAAAGTATGTTAAACTGAGCTATTAAAAAATAGAGTCCCTGAAATCTAAAGTGACATTGGAGTAAGAACCAAATTGATTTTTGTGATCATTATCCATTATCTACTTCTTGATCATTTATTGTGTCATCTCATATGGTTCTCATTCCATGGTCACATTATTATATATATTTTTGTTTATGTTTCTATGTTCTTTACTCATTTTGAGCTTCTTACAAGAAAGGAATGTGTTCAGTTCAGCTTTGCATGGTACATTTAGTCAATAGTGGATGAGCAAATTAAAAGATGCATAAATGTTTTAAGGTAGGACAGTCTGTTCCCTCTGCCACTAAGTGAAATCTACAAAGATACTCCCTCAAAGTCTAGACAGGCTGGTATTTGTATTTCTGTCTATAGGGAATATTTTTCCTTTTTTTTTTTTTTAACTTTTTTTTTAACTTTCTCTGCCTATCTACGTATCTTTTTAAAAAATCAAAAATATTCAACACATATTTTAGTTTAAAATGATAAAACTGTATCTGTTACAGTTCATTGGGGGAACTTATCTAATATAAAATAACATAAGTATATAATTTACAATGTAGGCTTACAAGGTCCATTTGTGGAATTAGGAGTGGAAGAATGCAGAATGGTGCTCTGGAGAGCCAGAGGATATAGTTGAAAGTTGAAGACTGGAAGCTCTCTGCACAGTCCAGAAATCTGAAGGGGTCTGCAGTGGAAGGCTGAAGACCTGATGGAACTGAAGACAAAAGTCCAGTGGCGGTGGGAAAGACTAGCACTCCCCCAAAGGAGCAAAGAGAAGGCTTCCTTCTTCTTTCCCTTTTATTTTGTCTGCTACCAGTCTATTGGTTGTTGTCATCCACATCCAAAGTGGGTCTTCCTTCTTTAGTTTTCCACCCTTACGTGTCAGCCATCCATGGACACACTCAGAACTTTACTAAGCTACTAGGCAGTTTTTTATTGTCAAGTTGACATATCACAATTAACGATCACACTGCTGTTCCATTTGCCTAGTTGTAAAAACAAGTTCCCCTCCCCCGAAAAAACGAAACTACGTATGATCCTGCTGCCTCCCTGCTGGCTGTATATTTAAAGAAAATGAAATTATTATATAAAAGAGATGCCTACACATCCATGTTTTCTTGGGACACTATTTACAATAACTACAATATGGAATCAACCAAGGTGTCCCTCTGTGGGTGAAAGGTTAAAGTGTGATATATAATTCAGCCACAAAAAGAATGAAAGCCTGCCACTAGCAGCAACATGGATGTAACTGGAGGACATTATGTCAAGTGAAATAAGTTGATTTTATAGGTGTAAATACTAGAATAATGAAGCTAGAGACTGATAAGATTTAAGAGGGGGATGAGATGAGACGGAAGCTGGATAATGGCTACCAAAATACAATTAGAAAGGGAAAATAACTTGTGTTCTGTGGCACAGTAGGGTAATCATAGTTTATAACAATTTATTATATATTTTACCAAGAACCAGAGAAAGGAAGTTCTAAGTTTCTCAACATAAATGATAACTGTTATATGATAAACCAGTAGCCAACATCTTACTAAATGGAGAAAAACTGAAAACTTTCCGCCTAAAATCAGGAACAAGACAAGGATGTCTATTATGACCATTCCTATTCAATATGGTTCTGGAAACATTAGCCAGAGCAATTAGACAAGAGAGAAATAAAAGGAATAAGAATTGGAAAGGAAGAAGTTAAATTATCATTATTTGCAGATGGTATGATATTCTACATAAAAGACCCCCAAAACTCCATGGAAAGACTTCTAAATATAATAACCAAGTTCAGTAATGTAGCTGGATACAAAGTGAACACTCAAAAATCTACAGCATTCCTGTAAACAAACAACTCTTTGAGAAATAAGGGAAACCACACCCTTTGCTACAGCATCCAAAAAAAAAAAGAAAAGAAATACTTAGGAATCAATCTAACAAAGAAAGTAAAAGATTTATATATTGGAAACTATATTATTCTGAAAAAAGAAATCGAAGAGGGTTTCAGAAAATGGAAAGACATTCCCTGTTCATGGACAGGAAAAGCAAACATTGTGAAAATGTCCATTCTCCCAAAATTGTTATACAGATTTAATGCAATTCTAATCAAAATATCATTTGCATACCTCACAGATCTAGAGAAAATATTCTTAAAATTCATCTGGAACCAGAAGAGACCTAGAATAACAAAGGCAATTCTGGGCAACAAAGGTAAGGCAGGAGGCATCACAATCCCTGACTTGAAGTTATACCTCCAAGCTACCATGATAAAAGTCATCATGGTACTGGAATAAAAACAGACCTGAAGATCAATGGAATAGATTAGAAGATACAGCCACAACTACAAATATACTCAGCCACCTCATCTTCAACAAAGGGACCAAACATGTTCATTAGAAGAAAGAGCCTATTTAATAAGTGGTGCTGGACAAACTGGCTTTCCATATGCTGAAAACTAAAACTAGACCTATGTCTATCACCATGCACTAAACTAAAGTCAAAATGGATCAAAGATCTAAATATTAAAATAGAAACACTAAATCTGCTGGAAGACAAAGTAGCTAGAAATCTTGACCACATGGGCATAGGCAGAGTTCATGAACAAAAATCAAACTGCATGGGAAATACTTCCCCGAATCAACAGCTGGGACTTTGTCTTATTAAAAAGTTTTTGCATGTCAAAGGAAATTTCCAACATAGTGTAAAGAAAACCCATGAATTAGGAAAAAAATCTTAGCCAACTGTCCCTCAGACAAAGGACTTGTATCTAGAACATATAAAGAATTAAAAAAAATCTAGCCCTCAACATTCAAAGACCCAATCCAAAAATGGACATCTGAGATGAATACACACTTCTCAGCTGAAGAAATACAAATGGCAAATAAATATATGAAAAAAATGTTCAGCATCATTGGTCATTCGAGAAATGCAAATTAAAACAACACTGAGATTCCATCTCACTCCAGAAATGGCCAGGGTCAATAAATCAGCCAATAACAAATACTGGAGGGGCTGTGGGGAAAAAGGAACTCTTCTCCACTGTTGGTGGGAGTGTAGACTCGTGCAACCACTGTGGAAATCAGTATGGAGATTCCGCAAGAAGCTAGGATTAGAGATTCCATTTGACCCAGCTATCCTGCTTCTGGGCATTTTCCCAGAAGAATTGAAAACATCATACCACAGTGATATTTGTACACCTTTGTTTATAGCAACTCGATTTGTAATAGCCAAATCTTGGAAACAACCCAAGTGCCCATCAATCTAGGAACAAATAAAAAGATATGGTATTTTAATACAATGGAGTACTACTCAGCTATAAAGAAGGATTACATCGAGGCTTTGATAAGTAAATGGACATGACTTGAGACCATACTCATAAGGGAAATAAATCAAAGTTACATGTGTAGATACTCTATTGTCTCCCTGTTGTAAGAAACTGAAAGAGCAAATACGATCCAAAATCTACAATGAATATTGTGTAAGGGTAAGAAACTGCTCAAAGAGGAAAAGTAACTGGGATAGGGGAAAGAAGGAAAGAAGGAGAAAGGGAAAAGGAAAAAGACATAAATTTGTATATATATACATAAGATAGCTAAGATGACTGTACTACTAATTCTATTAATTCTTGGAAAAGAACAGTTAATACTCATATGATTAAATAAATTTTACATGTCTATATCTGGTAATCTAATCAACTCTTTTGAAGGTAACAATATGCAATATTACAACCATTGTTAAATTCCTACCATCTTGTTTTGAAAACCTATACTGTTACTGTTTTGGGTTCTTTGTCTTTCTTTCTTTCTTTCTTTCTTTCTTTCTTTCTTTCTTTCTTTCTTTCTTTCTTTCTCTTCCTTCCTTCCCTTCACTTCCTTCCTTCCTTCCTTCCTTCCTTCTTTTGCTTTTTGTTTTTCTTTTCTGTCTTTTTCCTCTTAAATTAAAAATAAATAAATAAATGATAACTGTTTAAGGACATGAAAATGCTAAGTACCTGATTTGATCATTTCACATTATATATGTGTTTTGAATTATCAGACTGTTCCACATCAATACATATAGTTATCACATGTCAGTTTCTAGAAAGATTTTCATAATAAAAGTGGATTTTCTGATGTAAGAAGTCTGAGCTTTCAGGCAAGCTCCTTGCCCATCCTAAGTCTGGGTACCAGTCTATGAATGTGGGCAAACTCTGAAATTACTCCATCTGTTGTGAGTTGTGAGTGACTGTTAGTTGCAAATGAGACACTGGACCCAGAGTTTAGCCCAATGCCTCAGGCCATAGTCAGTGAAAAGTTACTCATGAAGATCACGATTGTTACGTGTGGTGCTTTTCCTCAGGAGTTTCTCTTGATGATGAAATCTTTAAAGTTTGTATTACTTGTTATGCCCTTAAACAGAACTTTAAGATTTTTCCACAGAAATTACCAGTGGTATCCTTCATTGCCATGAGTAGAACTCAGGGAAATGTAGCTACAGTTTGACATAGTCATGGATAATAGGAGATAATACGATGTCTTTTTTCCCTTCTTTATAGCAGTGTCATATCATGAACTGATTGAACTATGTAAAGTGGCACTTGTTTGTTTTTCTAGCACATAGTACATGCAGCTAATGGAATTCCTTGCTATCAGATGGTTCTGAAAGCTTGCTCAGAGCATAGTGAAATAATAGGATGCTATACACTTTTGTGTTACCTACAATATTATTCTTCACTTTCCTTCATTTTAAAGTATGTATTTCAAAATCAGAAATTCAAAGTAATAGGGCCAGGAGTTTGGCTCAGCAGCTTAAGTGCTTGCCTAGCAGGTATGAGGTTGTGAGTTCAATCCCCAGTGCCAAAAAAAAAAAAAAAAAAAAAAAAAAATTCAAAGAATTTAAGAAGTTACCCCTTGTACCAGTATTGTATTGAAGGGAATATTGTCAACTCTTTCTAGGACCTAGTGATTAGGGTATAATGTACCTCACTTTTCTAGAAGTCATAAATTAGACAACCTCAGCTATCTGGAGTTTTGAGAATAAATGGGAAAGACCTCTTGGGCAGCCATAAATGATGTCACAGTCCCTGCATTAAAGCTTATTTATAAAAAAGAACTCTTCTCCACTGTTGGTGGGAGTGTAGACTGGTGCAGCCACTGTGGAAGTCAGTGTGGAGATTCCTCAAGAAGTTAGGATTAGAGATCCCATTCAACCCAGCTATCCCTCTTCTGGGCATTTTCCCAGAAGAATTGAAAACATCATACCACAGTGATATCTGTGCATCCATGTTTATAGCAGCCCAATTTGTAATAGCCAGATCTTGGAAACAACCCAAGTCCCCATCAATCAAAGAATGGATAAAAAAGATGTGGTATTTTTATACAGTGGAGTACTACTCAGCTATTAAGAAAGATTGTATTGAGACTTTTATAAGTAAATGGTCACGACTTGAGACCATACTCATAAGCGAGATAAATCAAACCCACATGTGTAAATACCGTATTGTCTCCCTAGTGTAAGAAATGAAAAAGTAGATATGATTCAAAATCTATAATAAATACTACGTAAGGGTAAAAAACAGCTCAAAGAGCAAAGATAATAGGGAAGGGAATAGGTGGAAAGAGAAAAGGGAAGAGGAAAAGATATAAACCTGTATATATGTATATGTAAGATAACTAAAAAGGACACTGCTGAATGTATTCGTTATTGAGAAAGAACAATTAATACTCATATGATTAGATCAGTCTTGCATGTCTATATCTGTTAATGTAAGAAACCATTTTAAAGATAACGATGCGGAATATTGCAACCATTGTCAAGCTTCTATCTTCCGGTTTTATAAACCTGCAATGTTGTGTATTTACTCTAGTCGTTTGTCTCTTTTGCTTGTTGTTTTTACTATATATGTCGTCTCTTTTTTTTGTTTTGTTTTGTTTTGTTTTTCTTCGCTTAAATAAAAAAAAAAAAGTAACCAATGGCATCTGCCCAGTGTTTTGCCAAAAAAAAAAAAAAAAAAGCTTATTTATATTACTTTTTAAAAAGCTCAATTCTGAAATTCTATAAAACTTGCACAAAATCTGAGCTTAGTTATCTTTTCTCCAACCACAGCACAATGGAGCTAGAAAATTTAAGGTTTGATAGTTCGGGGGCAGAAGTGGGGAACAGTAATGCCAAATGCAAGTTGCCTCAAGTAGCATAAAAAATTCATTGGTAATACTTGGCAGGAGGTAAATGTTGACCTGAGTCAGCAATATATGTGAATTCTTTCCTTCTATTCTATTCAATTTAAGAAGGCAGATGCTATATAAACTTTCAGAATATTTTCATTAGTACAGTTTAAGTTAGAAAAACTAATTCAGTGATAATCTTCATGAGGATTCCAGATAAACTGAATATTCTCCTTTTTTCTTGGCATTTTCAGCTAACTGTAAAGTTTCTTGGGCATAATCATTGCCTTACATTTTGCTTCCTTATTTTGCTTTTCTTAGTTGTGCATATATGATTCTCTTGTACCTTTTTTTCCTCTTTAAGAAATTTAAAATAAATCTTTAGACAGTAGAGATGTTTAAGGTGTCTTGAATATTGAATTTACCACAAAGTTTGTGTTTTTAGTTTTCAGCATCCTACCCTGCATTAATCTCCATGTCCCCCATAATACACCACAGCCACCCAACGACAAAACTGTATCAGTGTTCCCATCCGTATCTAGGTTTATAAGCATGAGCCTTGGGATTATTCACCAGAGTATTTCTAGTATTTAGCACCATACCATGCACTGGACAGAAATGCCCAGTAATGCTTATAGGAGCAGTCATTTGAGATACTGCTTTAAATCTACATTTACACATGAGGCTGTCGAGGTTCAGAGGGATTGAGTAACTTGTCTCAAGTACTCTGCAAGAGGCTAGAGCCAGAAGTCATCTCACCTGTCCACCGTAAGCTGATTAGCTGTAAGAGAAGATACTCATGGTGTTCCCATTTCTTTTCTATGTGACTTGTAAGAACTGACATTTGTATTTTCCTAATTGACAAAAAAAAATGACTAATTGAAATCCTTTATTAAACTTCTTTGGGTGATCGAATTGGCATAACTGCCTAGCTCAAAGAAAATGAACTACTTTAAAAGCACTAATATTTTATCATACCTTTTTCCCCATTCACCTGCTCTTTTGTTTTCTTTTTTACTTTGACAGAATTCTTGAATTATATATTGAAAGCTCAATGGGTTAAAGCTAATCTGTATGTTTAAAATTATGCATTGATGGTCTTTCTTTTGGTTTTCCTTTTTAACTTTCTTCAAGGGTTGACAACTTTGAAAGAAATAGCATGTTTCTTTAACCCCAAGAACATTTTATTTAAATTTAGTCCCTGGTTTGGTGAAAGAATAAACAGAACCTTCATTTAAATGTTCCCATGTCTTAGAAGAATGAATGGGTAGTGATATGATTTATAGCTGGTATTAGAATAAAGAAGATAAAAGAAAATTGAAACTCAAAATTAATGGTTTCAGCAGAGCATTTCTGATTTAATTTCTAAATTGTGAATACAGTTTATGCCATGCTTAAATGTTCTTGCCAAGTTGTGGAAGCAAATCCCTACCTTTTGTGTAAAGTGTGGCTTAATTGAATGCTTATTGTCTATATAGGTAATTTGAAGTTGAAAAAGGTAAATTATCATCTGCATTCATATCCAGCACAGTGCCTCAATAAGTTTTTGTTGACTGACTAACTAGAAGAATGAATGAGTGAATTTCATTCAAAAAGTAAAAGGATGGTGTGATAGCATTTGTACTGCGTAGGACTAATTCCACCAAAAAAGTTTTGGATACTATTGATGCCTATACCATGTTACAAAACAACTAGAATGTGAAAAATAAAGCATCTTATGGAAGAATTCAGTCAAATACTGTTATTTTCCTTTGGAACTAATTAAATGAACATTGCCATAAATAGAAATTATCTTTCATGATTTTCATTGAAATGTTTTTTTAGTATACTTAGTGAATGAGAAGACATTTAAAATTACAGTAGTTCAAATTTCTCTGTATACAAAGCATCTACTATCTATGACTTAATGCCCTGTATATCTGAGCTTCAACATCAGGTTCCTAAAAAATTATTTCTGGAGAACAGAGGCATATTTTTTCACCTGTAGAATGTTTTGCATCAGAATATTGAAACTTTCTGTTGTAATGTTTAACATTTTTATCTATTAAGGACAAAAAAAATTTAGAAGTAAAACAAACAAAACATACATTCTTTGTTTTGTAGTAATCATTTTAGAAGGTCATGTAGACTTATTTCGCTGAGGCTGCCTTGAGCAACACCTTTTTTAACTTTTTATGAATTTTGTTTGGGTATTATTTGAATAATCTCAGTGGTAGCAGTTCATTATCTTTTAGGGTAATTTGATTTATTTGAAACTAAGTAATTTGGAGTCATGTTATCAAGGTGGACCCTGCAGTTGTGAATTTAAGACAAAGGAAGACTAGGTGTAGCTATAAAACACTGGGATTTAAACATGTAAGGTTCTAAGGAAATAACTCAAAATATGTGTGGGTAATGTCAGTATATGCCTGTTTGAGGCAACTTCTGTGCAAGTTCATACTTACCTAAAATTTTTAAATTTATAAATTCTAGTGATTTTCTTTTCTTCAAAGTTTTATTCTCACTGACTTACAGTCTTACCTTATATAAACTTGAAGACTGAGGCACACTCATAGGTGTAAAAGAACCTGGATCCTTAGGAGCTAGTTAATCCTGTAGAGCGGAAACAGAAAGTATAAACATCAGCCTTGACACTAGGTGTTGTTAGTAAGTGGGTCCGAAACATTTTCCCCCCTTTGCTTAAATAGTTGGAAATCCATTTTTAAATGTTTTCCTGGGCTTTTTTGTTTGTGTTCTTTTTTTTTTTTTTTTTTTTTTTTTTTTTTTTTTTTTTTTTTTTTTTTTTTTTTTTTTTTTTTTTTTTTTTTTTTTTTTTTTTTTTTGGGTCTTCTTTTTCATGAAAAACAAGGTAACTGCCTTTTTGATCTTCCTACTGAAGATTGATTTGCAAAATCTGGCTAACTAGGGCACTCTACCTATTCAAGTTACTTTTGCAAAAGAAAATTATGTTGTCAAAAAATATTTAGATTCTAGAAATTATAAATGCTTACTTTTGCTTGAAGCTTTTACCAGATATGGTGAACATACTTTCAGTGGATTGTTGGCATATCTATAACAAATATCCCTGTAATGTGGGAATTCAATTTGCCCTCAACTATGGAGATCTAGCTCAGTAAAAATAAGAGCATTTAAATATAATGTTATAAATATCTTGTATGTTGGACTGGCCTGAGATACTTCCTTTACCTGTTTTAATACAACAGCATGGTGCCAATGCTTTCTTGATGTTCTGATTGTACCTCACTCACTCAGTCAGTCCTGGTTGCTGTCCTATATGAAGTATTGATGGACAACTTAAATATTTCTCATTTTGAAAAGTAAAGCACAAGTAATTAAGCAATGCATCCATAAGTTGAATACCAGATTTTTACTGAGACCCAGTAATGAATGAGAAGTGCATTAACTGAATTAAAACTGTTGTATGTCTGTGTGTTTACCTATTGCCGTATCTGTATGGATTTCATTACAGTGTAGTGGAGTCCTGTTCATTAAAAAAAACTTTGCAGAAATATCCTTTGTATTTCACCATGGGTGTCCAATCTTTTGGCTGGCCTGGGCCACACTGAGTGAAAAAAAATGGCCTTTGACTGCATGTAAAATATATAATATAATTAACAAAATTTCCTTTTGAATGTATTTTTATTATAGCATTTGAAAAGAAGGGCAACATAAACGTAAAACTATTGAGATATTTGACCTTGTTTTCGTGAATCTAATGTTGTTATGACTTGTATCTAGATGGCCCCCTAAAGCCTCAAAGGTGGCAGGATCTAGGGTATGTGACACTGGGATTAAGAATGTGATGCTAGGATTACAACTACCCCACCCTGGATAGAAGATAAGGGACAGAAAGAGGGTCCCTGCTTTTCACTGCTGCTTGCTGCTTTGGTTCTTCACCACTTTGCTGCAAGAATGCCCTCCATGAACTACTTCTCCTCTGTGATGCCCCTCTGCCATGCCACCTACCTTGGAGCCAGCCAACCATAAACTGAAACTTTACAAACTGTGAGCTAAATAAACCTTTAACTTCGGATGTCAGCTATTTTTGTCTTAGCAATGAAAAAATTAACTAAGACAATGTCTGGGTTGATGAAAGTCAAGTTTAATAATTAAATAAAAAATAATTTAAGAAAATTTACATGTCTGCTTAATAGTAAACACCTGTCTTAACAGGCACTCACATGTAGAAATGATGAAATACTGTTATCTATAATCTCTCTGTTTTACTTGCCACGTTGGGCAAGCTCATGTAATGTCTGAGACATGTGGGTTTCAATCAGACAGACTGTAAGGCACGTGCAGGAGGCAGAGTTAACACTGTAGTCTATCCTTCTGTAAATAGCATTCACATTGTGCCTATGTAGTCCACACTAGAGCAAGGTGCACTCAGGTCATGAAAAATACGACTAAAGATCATATAATGTGATTAAAAGTTTACAATCTTGTGGGGCCACATTATTTGCTATCCAGGGGTGCATGCATCCTGTGACTCAGCTGTTGGACACATCTGAATTAAATCCTTGGTTAACATGTAAATTTGTTAGGGAAGATATCCTGTGACAGTTCATCTTGCTCACTAATTTAATAATAATCCTACTTCTTAATAACTCAGAAACCTAGAACATATACAGCAGATCTTTTGTACTGTTTTTGGAGCACAAATAATTATTTTCTCAGATTCTGTTTTATATCGACAACTATGGGAATTCTTAATAACAGTGACACTATTAAAACGTGACCATTAATGTTAGTAAGTATGTGTGTGTTTGTGTGTATTTCCCCCACAAATATACTTGAATTAATATTTTGATGTTAGTACTTTTATTGATGAAAGTTGTTTGATGTGTAGAAAAATATGCAGGAATTTTATATAATCAGAATTAGATCTTATACTGCCTGAAAGTCTACATTACATATTCTTTTACTACGATTTTAGTAGAATTTGATCAGGATTAAATATGTTGACATCCAACTTGCATCATTAATAAAGCATTGAGGGCATCCCTGTCCTTCACGTCTTTGAACACTTTAGAGCTGGGCTATAGCCCATCCAGAAAAATCTGAAGTCAAGATGCCAGTTCCTTATTAGCTGCAGAAAACACAAAAGGAAAGGAGCTGGTGGTGGCAGAAGGAACTAGGTTTTAATAGAACTTTAAAAAATCCCTCTTCCATTGTAGCCAGCCAATATACTCTATTTATCCTTTATCGCATTGTACTGTGACTCTTCAAGCTACAGAGGAGCGAAAAGATTGAGAATCAAAGGTGCATATAAGCAGCAGAGACCGAAAGGACAAAAAAGCAAAAAAACTGACTACAGGAAGCAGAGGGCTGGAAACATAGCAAATGAGAGGAATTTCAAAGATAGCATTGGATAGAACCAGAAGAGAGGAAAGTTCTTTCTGACAATGCAAACTGGGTTGAGGTCTGTGTACATCATCAGAGACTTGTCTGGGCTGGAAGGCACCCATAAGAGAGTTTAGATAATCTTCTGGCCTTCTGGGGGTTGCATGGCAGGTGAGGCTAAAATCCAATTTTTTTCTATCTTGACATCATCTCCATTAAGCTCTTGTCAGGCAGTGACTTGAGGGCTCCAGGTGATTTGGATTCTAGTGTGTTGCTCAGAGGTTGGTTTGCTCACTTAGTTGAATGAGTTCTCGTTTCACCATCTGAGTTTCTATGCCTCCTCTCCAAGTTTCTATTTCTTGCCTGGTTGGGACAGTGTAGGCAGTCAGAGATTACAGTTCTAAGGGTTGTCATCCCTTTCCTCTCCATCTTTGTCAGAGACGGGCAGTTGATAGGCTTTTCAATACTTATATAATTATCGTGTACAACTAGAAACACAAAGGCAGTAATATATTTTATGTACTGTGACTACTCCAAAAGCAAAGACAAAAATTGCATGAAATAAGGACTTACTAAGCAAAGCTTATTATTTGGTTTCTTTCTTTTTGTTAGTTGTGAACTTAAGCACATTCACTCATTATCCATTTTATTAATATTTCTCTGTGTGTGCAACAGGGCTGTTTTAAGCAGTTTTAATTCTTTGTATGTCTGTATACCTGTTTGAGGTATGATATCCAATGTTTTCTTTGATAATTCTAGGATAAAATACATAGGTAGTAGATGTGTCATTTTTACCACAATGTTTCTATTTAGGTTTTCTTTGAAGCCAGGAAGTTTGGACATAAACTGTTTATTATGCCGTAGTTATATCTTTTCCTAAAGAAAAACCGCCATTGAGTTAACTTCTACATAGTGTATTTCTATCAAAGCATTTGATCCTTGTTTCTGCAAGATAATCCTAAGAACTTTTTATTTTGAGAATAGAAGGCCATGATGGATTTAATTCATAAAGGGAAGCTGCTGCAAGGAATGTAAATGTAAGCGCTTGATAAGGTAGGATTTCCTAGTTGCTATGGCAACCTTTGGGTCATGAGCCTGAGAAAATATAAAGTAAGTCCTGAAGCTGTGAAGATGATTATAAAATTTAACTGTCATTCTTCATTTAGAGTTGATGGCAAACATTATTTACTTAAGTTTATCTCAAGGCAGGCAAGGATCCATTTTTTAAAATCTGAGACTCAGATCACAAATGAATCCATGTTGCACATGTCTAACATTATAAAGCACATGCAGCATTTATTATTCTAACCAGACTATTTGTACATAATATCCCTGTAGATTTAGTCACCTTCCTATGGAAGCCAGCAGTTTTCATCCTTTGAATTCTTAATGAAAACTGTAGAATGCAGCTGTATACATTGAGTAATTTTGCAAAAATGTGTGTGCTTTCCATGCCAAAAAGAAGGCCTAGGGGATTGTGTACGAAGGATGCCTTTGTGCCTTCTTTTCAGGTTCAAATATAAACAGTAAACTGTTTAGGGTGGACTGGTGCCAGGATGTTAATACAGTTGTATATTTTCAAAATGTATCACAACCTAGAGATTAAAGAGGTGGATTAAAATCTCTTCCACTAATGCTTCCCACCTCCCAGAGGGCACAGGGGTGAGGGCATGGCGGGTAAGATCTGCTTTCCTACTATGAAAGAGTGAATTCAAAGGTGTCAGATTCCTAAATTGAAATACGATGTTTAGCTGCACACTGTGTCAGAGCACTAGTTTTTCTTGCTTTATCTCATACAGAATGCTGTTAGTTTGCACTAATGACCTATGAGACCCATTGCAAATTACCCAATCTTGCAAATTAGTAAGTATGTGAACAAACACTATAAAACTATCAGATACCACATCAAACAAATGTAGTTTATTGCAGGAAGAAAAATTGACTTGCATATTGAGAGGGAATACATTTTCACAACCAGATAAGAGCTTTCCTGTCCTCTGCTTGCCCATCAGGGAGTGTCAATGCATTATATGGTCTGTGGCAGCCAGTGGCTTATTGGTTCTTGAGCAAAAACATCATTTTTTATAATGCAGGCATAGAAAATCTCTGTGATTACATGCATACCAGAATTTAGTGTTGAATTGTTTCCTCTATCCTTTGCCTCCTTAAAAAATTTCCCTTTCCAACTTCTTATGCTAAAATCCTTACATTAGAAAAGAGAACAGAATTCGATGTTATTAAGAATAGAATGTGTACTTGGCTGGCTTTTATATACCGCACCCATTAGAGTCGGAGCCCAGAGGATTATTCATCCCCTCCCTTTCAGAGGATGAGGTAGAATCCAGCCCACACACCCAGCAGCATACACTGTGCTCATCAAAGCACTTTTCTCAGTTGGTTTGTTTTCATGTCTAGCAGCAGAAATAGCTGCTCTTTTTCTTTCCTTTTTTCTTCTGGCATCTTGTAATTGCAACTGGTAATGTGTCTTTTTCCTAACCTGGGAGTGGCACAGAGATGGCAATGTTTTCCCACTCACACACAGCTCGGCTCCCAGCTGGAGCCCAGTGCTGGGTTTTGCATAGCACAGCTCTGTTTTCCTTTCCATCACTCTATCTCACTCATTGAGAACCTTATCTGGGCCAACCAGATGCCCCCTTTATTTTTGTCACCCTGGATGCATACAAGTTCTGTGTGGCTCAGTAGCAAAAACAGTAACAAGTACTGTATGAGTAATGAGCATTTTCAAGTGCTTATTATGTGCTAAACACTGAGGTAAACTTTGTGTGTTTACTGATACACATTTTTCTTTCATTGTAAATCAGCATATAGTAAAATGTTGCTTTTTTTTCTTTTTTGCACAGTTCTGTAAGTTTTGACAAATGTATATATGGAATCAAGATACAGAACAGTTCAGTGACCCCAAAATACACCCTCATAATGACATGGGGTATTAACTTTTCTCTCTGTCTCTCTGTTTCATTATTTTATTTTATTTTGCTTAGGAGAGTGAGACTTAGAGAACCTGAATAACTTAGTCAAGGTCACATACCTAATAAACAGGGAAGCCTGGATTGGAACCCAGTTTTAAACCCAGAACTCCAACTGTTGCACACTCTTACATACTACTGCTCACAGGAAATAGCTTGGAGCTGTATTTTCAGTACAGTACAAAGGTGTTCATGTTAGTTTTAGATGCTCTAAACATGATGTTGCATCTTGTAGAGGATCACAAGATATTTTATGTGATGCACTCTCAAAAGATTCTAGAAGACTAAACCTTTTTTTTTTCTTTTTAGTTTTCTGTTCTGTTGTTTTTGACTTCAGGTAAGTCTGGTAAGGGGACTGATTTGACTGCCTCCTTGGGTCTGCTGGAAACCATGAATACTCTAGGGACTAAACTTTCCAAAGCCCAAGACTCATTACTGCCGTGCTTATTTTCCCCCAGGCTGTATCATAGCCATTGAAAGTGAAGCTGAGCTTTTCTATTTGCCATGGTCACCTAGTGGTATCCTATCTTTCTTTTGAAAAATAAAATCTTTTCCAGTAGCTGTGGGCTCTTCAATGAAGGTGAATCAGCTTTAGGAATAATAGCCAGAATCTTTCATCCACACTTTCACTTTAGTGTGCTGATGCTCAAATCATCCTAAATATCAATATGGAATTTTGCTTTAGACTAGAGATTCTTCTGCCGTCACTCAGAATAAATCCCCTAAAGTACAAAGGAAGCTATGAGCAATGAAAGTACTAAAACTGTTTGGGGTTGATGGGAGCTATGTTCAGGAAAAGGCTAGTGGTTCATAGATGGTTTGAAACACTTCTTTCTCAAAACTTTTGCAGTCTGGAACCCCACCTTAAATTGAGTATGACTAGGATAAATGTGACTTTTTACCCACTGCCTACAATTTTAAATGATGCATTCACCTCCTCAGGATGGTTATTATCAGCAATGACCATGAGGAAGCAGTCCCACATGTTCACATTTTCTTACCATCTTTCCTTCTTGTAGTTCTGCTGCTTCCTTTCAGTACTAGTAGATTTCAGCTGTTAAGATCAATTGTGAATAGGAGGTACAAACATTCCCATTCGCACAAGTTGAGGAATAGTAGTCCTGAAAATTTTGTTTCCACAGTTCTTTCAGGACAAAATTTAGATAGCACTTATTTTGTGTGATGCATATTTTACTTTATGTTCCCAAAATGTAAGGTCAACTTTGTGTTGGTTTGAAAAACGGAAGGGAACCAAACATCAATGTGAGACTGTATTTTAGATTTTTTGATTGCTTAATTTGATCCTTCTCAAGCCAGCATATTAGAACTTCCCTCCCTTTAGAAAAGACATTCTTCTCTAAGAACAGATGATAGGTTCCACTTCTAAAGTGGAGATATGAGTATTAAAAGCCTGGAACCCAGGAAATGAGTTTCTGTTTGTAGCATTACTCATGATGAAAAGGGAAGATTTATTGCTATAAGTCTTACCTTGGAGTAGACCTCTAAAAATGTTTTTCATGATCATCATTGAGTAAACTAGTAGTCTTGAGAATTTGATGCTAACCATTTAGGTTGTGTTTTCTTTCTTTTTTTTAAAAAAAAAAAAAAAAGAACTTTTTTCTTCCCTGTTTGTTGCCTAATTTAGACTGGATCAACTTTTAAAAAGTCTCTTGCATGTGCTTTTTATAATATAGTTAGAATAACTAATCTGAATCGATGATTTTCAATCAGAAAAGAATATTGGATACCTTAATGGAAAGATCAGGACAAATGTGAGTTTTCGTTCTCTCTCCCCACCTCTCATTTAGATTCCTTGATTTCACTTTGTTAATGTGTGGTCATTGAGTCCAATAGGGTGTTTCTTCCATTTTTAAACATTGCAAATTTAAGGCAAGGGGCTCTGCTTCTCTCTTCAAATGAATGAGAATACCGTTTTAAGAGAAAATGGCGACTAAGATGTCAGCGCTCTGAATCACCTCTATCAAAGAGACTGATTACAGTGTTGATGGTGATTTTCAAGGCCATCTCTGTCTTGCCTCTGCTTCTTAAGAATGTATAATGCAGTCCAACCTTAAGACAAATAGGTCAAACTGCAAAACTCTGCAGGAATATAAGAACGAATTTCAAATTATAAAGCAGCCTAACTTTGAGATTCTATATACTGTATAAATATCTCCTAACTTAGAGGAAATACCTTTTAAATGGCTTTCCATCGTGATGCATATTGGTGTCCAGTCTTGCCATTCTCATGCATTTTTAGCTGTTATTTCTAGCATTTATTAAGAGTCACTGATGTTTAATCTTTAATGATGGTTGAAGAGGGAATGTACATACACAGTGTTCATCAATTTTTTGCTGCTGATGAGCTCTGAAAAACATTTGTTCTCCTTTGGGACAGGGGAAAATATTGAGAATATCCCATCTGCAGATAAAGTCAGGGACCATTTCTGGTCCTGTCAAAGATAAAAATAAATACAGTGTTCAGCTGTATTAAATATCATACTTGAGCATAAGGGAGAGAGCATTTGTCTTATTTCATTTGTCTTCCCAGTCTGTGCCCGTTTAGGACTGCAATAGCAATGAACTTCACAGGCAGTCAGCCCCACTCTTTCGTGTTTCCTTCCAGTTCTAAATTGAAAATATATTTTGAAAAGAACTATGACAAAAGCAATTTGAGTTAGTAATATCTTACAAGAGAACCCAATTTAAGATTACCTTTATGGTTGGTCATCGTTACCTACAGTAGGCAGATGTCATGGTGATCCTCTTGATATTAGTATTCAAAGAAAGTCTGTTCTGACAGTGTTCAGGTAACATCACAGATTGGGCTATAATATTGGGATTCAAGTTGTGGTGCTCATGGAAATCTAGTGCAGAGGGAGCCACAGTAACTGAGAAGCAGCACAGCTATATTTGCATGTGGTTCTTGCTCAATGTGATGTACTTCTATATTTAGCAAAAGCCATATGATACTGATGACTAATTAAAGTGTGTTGAGAAGAGCTTTGTAACCATAAATGTAGAGGATACAGGACAACAACAATGTCTTAGTTGATTTTCTGACCTATAACTTAAAATGTTGTATCTTTCCATGTCTTCATCAAAGACCCACCATGCTGTTGTATGCAATTAGATCTTTCAGAGTAGGGCAGTGACAACTGTAACAGGATCAGTGATGCATAAATACATAGAACCAAAGGCTTTTATGAGATGAAATGATAACCCTAGAAGGAGAAACTGTGGTTAAAGAGGACCACCTGTCTTTGAAAGTATGATTTTCTGAAGCATTCACCTCTGTTCTGCCCCAAGCCATAGAAAATAGAATTTAGTGACTGGATCTTTTCCTCTTTCTCTCCCTGTCTTCTCTTTCTCCTTCCCCCTCAATAAGCCTAGAGCCAGAAGCAATCAACAGATTCTATAGGAAATGATGCTACTATGAGTCACATAGCTTCTTATAGCATACAATCCATATCAAATAACAGTGTTATAGTTGTTTTTGTACTTCAATTGAGGAATACAGGATGAAGAGATGATAATACAGAAGGGTGTCAGTAACAGTGCTCAGACTGTTGCTCAAGTCTCTACTTTGTGGATTATTTTCAGCAACTGTTATTCCCAAGAGAATCTCTGTTTACCATTGATGTCCCTGACAGTTCATCTGTTGCACCTACACCTCTATCAGTTGGCAGTGAGTCTGCAAGACTTAAAATGTGTACTCTGCTTATGTGTGATCAGAGTCCCCTCTTATTTTCAATAGAGTAAGAATGAAATGAAAAGCCAGTGTTATTGCTAAGGAACTTTGTAAGTGCATTCCAGAGGCAAACATGAATGGCATTTAGCTCTGCCATTTTACTGATCCACATCAGTATCATTCTCTACTCTCCTAAATAACCCAAGAGTCAACTATTCTTAAGCCCTAGTGTTCTGCCTAGTGGTTCACAATTTACCTGAATTTTCCAGATTCTACATCCTGTGTTTTGTATGACCTTTAAATCCATATTGGCAGTTCCGCTTGTGTCATGTTCTAGGACCTTGGGGATATTTTGGATCACATAAGATACAATATTGAACATATATTATTTTCTTGACCTCAGCAGAGTAATGACTGATGAAATAGTTCAGAAAGCAGTATTCTGTAACAATTCATAAACTGCATACTCTCCCAGTGTCAGAAGCACAACATGTATGATTTTATTTGTGGCTTAATCAACAGGAAAAAATGCCAAACAGCTTTGACTAGCTGGCAGTGGATCTGTTTGTGTTTCCTTATTTTCTGTATAAGACACCTGCTGGAGATGAGAGCCGGCAAAAGCACCAAGTAGGTATCCAGGGCTTCATTATAGCGGTATCTCTAATGATCAGAGAAGCCTTTTTATACAATCTTGTTCCTGATCATGCAGCTGAACATCTGTCTACCTGTCTGTCCACCTTTTAATTGCATCATCCGGGTCTCTCCAATCCTGGGTAGTTGTATCAGTGTAGCTCTACTTTCTGCAGTTTCTTATCATAGTTAACAGTTTTTTTTTTTTTTTGTAAAGCAAAACAGTAAAACTGAGAGCTGTCTAATAAACTTTAATTGAACCCTTTTATGAGAAGTTAATTTTCTATTGCATATCCAGTGAAGCTCTTGTTCTAATTTATTCCTCAAAGCAAAATACTATATAGCAAGGAGAATCTTTTGCTTTGGGAGTACTTGGAGCATTATATTGACTGGATACAAGAGAAATTTATTCTATCTACATACCATAATCTGCTAAATATTGATTTGTGTAAAAAATTTTTGATAGTAGAAAATCATGAATTCACAAATTTATTCATTAATTCTTTTGTTAAATACTCAGTAAGACATTCATTTTATGCACGACTGTGTATAATTCAAAAGTGAGATACAATTTCCACTATAAAAACAGATGAGATACATACAGATTAATTATAAGAGAAACATAACATTGATTTCAGTAAGGAAATACTTAGAAAGTAGTATTGTACTCCAGTGGTGGGAGAACTCATTTCCACTGGTGCCAATCAAATGACTGTGAAAAGAAATACCCTTAAGTTGAGCATTGGCAAATGGGGAAGATTTGTGGCATGTAAGAATAGAATAATTGAAGTTATCCTTCTATATAAAACATGGAAATAGGAATCTCCAATTCGTGTTGAGAGACTAAAATGTTATAGGCCAGTTTAACTGAAGCTTGGGAAGAGTAACTGATGAGAAACAGTGATGGAAAAGTAGATTGTATTAGATCTTTTAGAAATGTCATGTTAGGAACTTTGGATTTTCTTCAGTAGAAAGCAAGATGTCATTGAAGACCTAAGAAAAGGAGAAGTAGCAAGATTTATATGTTGCTTAACATATTGATGAAAGGAAGCGGTATAGATTGCAAAAGGAAAAAAGACTGAAGGCTGGGTGATCACAGTAGTCTGACAAGGAGCATGCAGAGCTTCAACCAGGGTAGATGTAGTGGGAGATAGAGATGAAGACCTCAAAGGGGTAGAGTGCACGAAGGGCAATTGATGACAAAAGAGCGGAGTTGACATGACTAGTGAGAATGGATGACCTTATCTGTGATGAAGGGGCCAGGAGGAGGGGCCCCTCCTCCTGGTAGATGGATGAATGGGATAGATTTTGTTGTGAACTTGCTGAATGTTCATTGATCTAGGTGAAAATGTCCAGGAGTTTGTTGTCAGTACAGATGTGGGAGTGAATGAAATGTACCAAAGTGTTTCTATAATTACAGTTGAATTGATAACATCTGATAAACATCTCTATGCAAGCTACACTTATTGACTAGCAATAAGCATTGTCATCTCCTTGAGCTGACGTATTTCTATGGAGAAGTAAGGAGTTTTATCACAAGTAAGATTTCTGGGTAGACTTCTTGAAACTCCTTTCTCTGTTGCCTTATAAGAACTCTCAAAATAATCATGTTTGGTGGACAGGAAGAGGAGGAAGAATTGGAGGAATGAGGTGCAAAATCTAAAATAGCCAGATTGAAGGAAGGCTGGGAAAATGAAGGCTCCCAAAATTGAAAGGACATTCTGGATGTGGGAATGGATCAGCTCTGTGTGAAATACTAAAGGAGATTGAAGCAGGTGAGGACAGGCTGTTAGTTGCGGTGTTGAAGAGGAGGTTGTTTTGAAAGTGTAGTTTCAGTAGTTTGGTTGCAAGAAAATTGTAAGAGCTGAAGGAAGGAGTGTTTGGTGGGTAAGTAGGGGGAGAGTGTGCTCAGCACTAATCAAGAAAAGACTGAGTTTCTCATGGTACAAGTCGAGACCTCCTTCTACAAATGCATGGCTTCAGCAGGCAGCCTGCATTCTTTGTGAGGAACCTTTAATAGTGATTTTAAGGCGGCCTCGCACCCTGATTGCATTTCCTTATCAATAGCCATGTGAATACTGTCTGGTTATTACCCAGAGGCCTGAGATACTACTCACCAGTCTGTACTCTAAAATGAACCAGGGTGGATACCAGGCAGCCATAGTCAGCTCTTGTACTATTATTCCTTAGTCGTACTTGTTAGATAGCTTAAGATGCCTTGTTTTCATTTCCTTATTTACCTCTGTAAATTAGAGTCTGAACACAAAGATTATTTATGAAGAATAATTGTCCTATTGGCTTAGAAATAAGGAAGTTTACTTTTGGTTCTGTTCTGATGCTTGATTGGGACTTCAATAAATTGGGTACTGTATGTTGATTACTGATTCAAAGTCTGCAAACTCTTGGACTGATTCTTAGCTTAGGAAGCATAGTAACAGGACTAATCACAGCCAATAATAATATTATTAAGCAATAATGAAACAAAAACTACTATGATTGTCTTATCATGAGTGATATTGGCTCCAGAACTTTATAATATAATATTTTGTACATTTTCTTCACATTAATCATTTTGGATTGGATGAGACTGTATGACCGAAATTTAACTGCTAGTTGGGTTTTGTTGTTCATGTGGTGTGGAATAGAGATGGGAACTCTTGAGAGTTTTAAAGGTTTTTGTGGGGTCTCTGTAGGGCAGGATAGTTATCTTTAATCTTTTAGCTATAAAGAAGTCATTGAAAATTTGGGTTTTCTACCTATTTCCCTCTTTTAATGTAATTTCCTCACAGTACTCCAAATAATGGCTAATTGTGCTGCAGCATTTGGTAAATGTCATATATAATACTTTTCTAAAAGCAGTGAAGTAGTGTAAACATGTGGCTCCTTTTTTTCAAAAGATCTATCCAATCATCATCCTGAAGGCTATTACAATATGCAAATAGCAAGGAGCAGCCTTGTCTCCTAAATTAGAATATAAATATTGATTTAACATGTGTAAAAAGAAAACAATATTTCTGACAAATGTTAGTCCTGCTTCAAGATAATAGGAAGAACACTGAATTATCAAGGTTCGATAGGTCTGAGTTCTGGCTGCCCCTCGGGTGGTTCTTTTACATGTCATTTGCTACATGATGGCTCCTAGTTTCATTTTCCTCATCTGCCAAGTGGGCATTCTGGTGTCTGTCCTGTAGATTCTTAGAGGTATTGAATGTGGTAATGTACTCAGTTCACCATGACATGCTATATGAGTGTAGATAGTTGTTATTTTAAAAGAAACTGTCATCTCTGAATTATTAATTATTATTAATTTAGCATCTGATTTGTTTTGGTTTCCACATAGACTTTAAAATGGGACTTGGATAAGAATATGATACAGCTCCCATCTTTCAGGTTAGGGAAGTTGAGGCAAGTAGAAATGAAATTGAATGCTTTTTGTTTTCCATTTAAATCATTTCCTCTTGCATATTACTATTAAGCTTAATACACATTATAAATTAAACTCGGGTTGCTTAAAACTGCTGCATAATGCTACAGGAAAAAATTTCCTCTGAAAATGAAATGATAGTCTCACAAGTATTTTCCATTTTATTGAAAACACAGCTGCCTCTGATCTGACCTGTATAATGCTTCCATCTTGGTGTGCATGGATGTGTTTGGAATCTTCTGACTTTAGACTGGAACAGTGTCGTTAGTGTCTGCTCAGAAGGGAGTGTTTTTGCCATCACACCAAGTCACTGACCCCTTCAGCTGTTGTTTCAGTGGATGGCAGGAAACACAGAAGACCAGCCCATAGTCTTCATTACTCCTAGACCCGAGATTTTTCTGTAGGTTGTGTTTACCATGGGTTCCCAATGTACTGATTTCTTCCTAATGCCACTCAGACCATCTATATTCTCAGAAATGCCAGAGAAATGCTGCTCTGCAGTCTTTCAATAATTTTCCCAGTTGCATTTGTCAGGCCAAATTTAAAAGAGCAACATGCAATTAAATATTCATTTTTAACTTTTTTTATTCGCTCACTGCTCCAAGTCACAGGTCTTATAAGATTTCTCTGACTGTGTGGTACTGTATACTGAACTATATTTTAGTATTATTAATTAATAACTTTTCAAGTCACAGTGAGGTAGATCTGGCTGGATGGACATTTTGGCAAAGCAATGTAAATGCGTAGCCCCTTTCAGGGGAATATTATGGGAGTGTATAATGATAATATCAAAACTGCATTTAATTCCTGAAGAGGAAGGAAGGCTAGCACAGGAGAGACAGAAATCTGCTGTTCTCTTTGTAAGTGAAAGGTCATGCTACTGAGCGCTGCGGGGTGGATTGGTGAGAAATGAGCTCCCGTTTGCTAGGAATTAGAATGAGTCTATCTGATTTTCCTTCACTTGTGACCTTTAAAGATGCAGCTTTTAGATTGATAAGCAGGTGGATGCTTTTAGTAACCCAATGCAGAATTTGTTTCATATAAAAAGACTATCTTTCAGACACCAAAGATATTGCTTCCACAAAGGGTTTTTTTCTCCAAAGCCTCTGGAGAAAGAAATTCAATGATTATATCTTATCTGTCACACAAAAAGAAAATTCGGAATTACTGTATGTTCAATTAGAACATTTTTTTTCCTCAAAGAATTAATCATTTTCTGGAACACATATCCTCCAGTGAAGAATCTCCAGGAAGGGTTGACAGTGGGCACTCCTCGTTGCTCTCCCCTCTGGATTTCCTACGCCACAACGCAGCCTCCTCCATGCCTATAAAAGAGCTTCCTGTGTTGCTATAGTAATCCTTTTATGTTGGCCACTGGGCTATCTTGAAGGCAATCAGATGAGAACAAGGAGTGGGGAGCAGTATAGAGTTAATGTCAGACAGCTGAAGGTGATCTGCGCTTTATATTTGGAGATGTTTTGTATACTAACGACAGGATGTCAATCAATGCAAACTCTCAGACCTCTGTGAGCCCAACTTGATATTGGGATATTTAAATATAGATTGTGTATTATATATATGCAAACCCTAAACATAGCATTGCTTTTATTTTTAAAGGTTGAAATAGCTTTTGACTTTCTTTTTTTTTTCTTTTTTACTTTTCCATGGCCAACAAGCCTAAATTTCTCTTCCTCTCCCCGTTTTCAGTGTGTAATTACTTCATCCATCTTATTTGTTCTAATTTCCTCCTTTTATTTTCCTTCTCCCTCAGCCATCAACAACTGAAGCCCATCAGTGTCTATTTTATTTTGTCAAATGCTAGTGTTTTATTGGGGCTTCTGTGCAGTTTCTGTTTCTCATTTGATATTCCTACCTGATAATAAATTCTTCATAAAGCACTCTGATCAAATATATCAGGCCTTCATTCCTTTCCTGTGTACAGGTTTTAATTTCCTACTCAATTCACAAATGACGTTAAAAATTCTTTCCTCCTGTTACAGTATGCCTGACTTGAGATATTTGGGAAAGCAGAAGAATTGGCTGAGTAATTTCCATCCTGTCACACTTCCTGCAGTGGTCTATAGTAAGAACACTCAGCTCCGTACAGCCCAACGCCATATACCAGAAAGTGTTTTCTAATTTAAAAAGATTTTGGTGGTAAAGACATAAAAACCCCACTGGCATAGTAGTGGGTTGCACAGACTGCATTCCCATCAGAAGTGTCTCAGGGCTTTAGAGCTGCCATGGTTAGAAAGTGTCAGCTTATCCAGACAGTACAGTCAGGTTCTGCAAACCCTGACCTTCCATTCCTGTCCTCTCTACCATCTGTTCTCCTGTGAATATGTCATTCCACAAACCCTCGCTGATGGCCTCCCAGGCACTGTTCCAGGATCTGAGATGGCAAACCACGCCCTGCCTTCATGGATCCCTCAATCAAGTTTGACCTGTCCGTTGGAGAGGACACTACTGCAGAAGGAGCTTGATCATAGACCTTTATTTACTGTGTATTGTAGGAGCCACTTAACCTCTTAGGTATATGTGAATTTAAGTGAAGAAAATTAAATACAAGTAAAAATTCAGTTCTTCAATCACTTTGGCTACTGTTCTGTTGCTCAATAGCCATATATGTTTAATGGCTACCATTTTGGACAGGTATAGAGATTTTCCCTTATCTGAAAAAGTTCTATTAGATAGTGCTGCTTCAGAACATCTTCTTAAAGGTAAACAGTTATTAAAGAGGAAAATCTATAAATAAGTAATTTTTGTTTTTCATCTCCAAAAATCTTTAGGCTCTTTTGGCTTTCACAATTCTTTCTGAGGACAGTCAGCCTGAAAAGCCATTTTTAAGTAAAATCACCATGCTGGTCATCCTAACCTGGGGGTAGTGTAAAGTACAGAGGCCCAGCACAGGAAGGAGGAGGGCTACTATGTGAATCATCGCCTCCAGTGTGGAAGAAGGCCAAGTCAGGAAAGGAAGGCAAAAACAGGGAAGCTAAGGACCTGTCCAGTGCTTGCTTCCTTCCTTCCCTCCTTCCCTCCTTCCTTCCTTCATTCCATGGGCTTTTCTCAGGCTTTCGGAGGCCTTTGCAGAGAAAGTAACTGAAACTGTTTTATCTCTTAGTGGAAGGAGGCAAGGGTCAAATAGAGGTAGGGCAGCATTCTAAGCGCCATGGGAATGAATGCCCATATAGGAACTTAGCAAGCTTATCTAACCTTGTGGGAAGTGAGGAGAAGGGAGTGAAACAGAAAGTACACCAAGGAAGGACAAGTTGTGCTGAAAGTATAAGTTTTTCTTTGTATTTCTTGTATCCTTCTTTAGCATAAATTAGTTTAAGATCTAGATTATATAGAAATGGTTTGGTGATTGCTACTTATATAAAGTGAGTAATCATATACTTCTTAAGTTAGCAAAACCCTGCATGTTACTTGAAGTACTTGCTATAAAATACAGTTCTTTTCTGGTGTTCTGGAAGGGAGCTATTGTTTCATGTGGTGTAAGCATGTCTTCCTGGAACATAAGCCATTCTCTTTCTAGCATTCTTTCTCACTCCTAGCCGTGCTGGCTGTCTTGCTGTTTCTGGAACACATCAAGCCCATTCTCCCTATAGGACTCTTGTTTTATTGCTCATTTGTCTGGACATAAACACGTTTCTCCCAGCTATCCATTTGACTGTCTTGCTCATATCCTCCAGATTTTTTTCAGATGTCATTTCACACCTGCTAACCACCCTGTTTGAGATAGCAGCTGCCCACTCACAGTCCCAACATACCTTGATCTCCCATATTTTTCAAAGCCCTAATCACTGCTGACATTATATGTTATTATCTATTATGGTCAGACTCCCATCTTTAGAATATAAGCCCCATGAAGACAGGAACTTGGACTTGTTCACCTTCCTGTCACCAACACCTAGAAGAATACTTGGCATATAGTAAGTTTCCACAAATAG
The DNA here is from genome assembly GCA_004363535.1 of Dasyprocta punctata. Taxonomy (NCBI): domain Eukaryota; kingdom Metazoa; phylum Chordata; class Mammalia; order Rodentia; family Dasyproctidae; genus Dasyprocta; species Dasyprocta punctata. The sequence goes on along the minus strand of RJWM01000157.1, from coordinate 210,945 downwards.
TTGGCTGAATCATTTGTCTTGTTTGAAAGAAAGGGTTAGATTAGCTGTTTTGATGTTTCCCTTTTACTTCTTTCTTTTAAATTAGATTTTATTTGTACGTTTTAGATGTACATAATGATCACATTCATCATAGAGAATTTGTACATGTACATGATACAGCTTTTTTCTCCATTCAGCCTCTCCTCTCCTCCCCATTTACAAAGCTTTTTTCCATGTTTTCCTCCTCTTTTTTTTTTTTTAACTTTTCCCTTCTTATCTTACTCTGTCCCTTCTCCCTTATTTGTCTACCCATTTGAACATTTCTCTCCTATTTCACAATACTGATTATACATTTTGGTCCTTATTTACACTTTCAGTTTCTCTCACCAAAGGAATGATGTGGTATTTGCGCATGTGTGTCCAGTTTATTTCACTTAAGAGTATGAACTCAAGGTGCATCATTTTCCTAGAAATGTCTCAAGTGTATCTTTTCCTTTTACTTATGTAAAGATAATTAAGACTTAGTTTTGTAGCAACGGGTATTTCAGTCATTCTCAGTAACCTAACCTTAGAGGCCCCCTTCACTTTTCTGTACCAATTCACCGTCTGACCAAGCTGATGCCCTGGCCATATGCCCAGGTTAGGTTCATTCTAGTGTGGTAGTGTTCAAATACAGTGTTCACTGTGTTTGACTGCTTCTCTCAGCACATGACTAGAGTGCTTTGGAGAAGTAGCAAAATATATCTGTGGTACCAGGGTCACGGCAATCTCAAAGGATCATCCCGTTTTTCTGATTTTTGTTGGTTTGGTTACTGTTTTACTCACTTTAACCCAGGTACCACCTGGGCTTGCTCTTTTTCCTTCCTTCCTTCCTTCCTTCCTGCCTTCCTTCCTTCCTTCCTTCTTTCCTTCCTTTCTTCCTCCTTCCCTTTCTCTTTCTTTTCTTCAATAGAATAACAGCAACTAATGATATGATCCCTATGGAGGGAGGTGTTAGAGCCCCATCCTCAACCACTTGTTTTCAGTGCTGTAGAATTCAATATATAAATCTCAGAAGTAAAATGTAGGGTTAGGAGGTGCCAGATCTACTGGGTCCTTTTCCTGTGTAGCATGTAATTTGTAATTGAAAGAGCTCATGTGTTGCTGCCTTTCTTTGGCTACTTGGCCCTAAATCTAAACAGTAGAGAAAAAGGAAAGGCAGTGTTTCAAAGAGGCAGTGGTTAGGAAAAGGGGTTGGGAAAGAACTACTTCTCTTTTATTGATTTTTGTGAAATTGTTTGAAGAATGATTCAGCATTTTGGGGTATAAAAATACCAGCTTCGAGCCACTTTTCAATTAGGTGAATGTACTTTTGCTGAAAGGTTCTGTTGTTCTTGAAATGCACTTTCCTCTGTTCTTTCAGAGTCTCTTTAATCAGTGGTGATGTGACAGGAGGTACAGCAACCTTCCTGACTCCCTGCTTCCCTCCTTCTCCCTCACTTCTGTGAGGCTGAGTCTCCAGGAAAACTGATTGACAAAATTGTCCCTTAATTGGGGAAAGGTAGTTCTATAAAGACTTGTACTATTCACAACATAACAAATTGAACTACCAGAATGTATGTTACACCCGGTTTTGGTTTTGTTTCAACTAAAAATCTTAAGCAGCCATGAATTGGCTTTGAAGTGGGCATTTATCATAATGTTAAAGTACAACTAAAGTTTAAATTTGTTATATTATTATTTAGAACATGTTAATGAGACTTGCATTTTGTGATTGTGTCCCTTGTCAGGTCACTGCATTTAAAATACACACAGCAGTGAATTTTATATGTAAGCTGAATGCCCTGGGCTTTATCAAAATGGGTGATAGGTATTTAGTGGCCTAAGGAAAATAAAATTCCATTGCTTTTTGTTTGTTTCTTTGTTGTTTGCTGTGAAGGAGGAAGAGTGGAAAAATTGGCCTGGAAGTAAGAAAGGATTATAGTGTAATATGTGACCCCTTCTTGAATATACGTTACAAGGAGAGGGGCAAATCTGCGCTAAATGCGAAAGAAACTTCAGCTGGCATAGGACCAGTAACAGTTTTAAGTATGTTAACTAAACTATTTTTAAAATTACATCTAAAACCAGCCCCTTTAGAAAAACTACTAAAAAGCTGAGACATGATGATGTTTATTGTTACTGATGTTCTTAAATTGCTGTGAATCTTTAGAATGTACATGATGTCCTCTTACATATTATTTCCTTTTCTCACTTTGGCCATATCTATAATGGTCTTATATATGAGAAATATTGAGACCCAGAGAAATTAAGTAACATCACTATATCAAAGCAAATACTGAAGGTTTGGAACTTACAGGTAGGTCCCAGAGATTCATGCCAAGTGAGACCCCAGCTGTGTTCTGTAGGAACCAGATGACTGTAGAGCTGCAGTGGCCCAGAGGGAGGGCTACCCCTCAAGAATTTAGGAGCTCTAAACTTAACTGAAACCACTATGTGTTGTTGGGCAGGTTATCTAATTTCTCTGCTTCTTCCTATGTCGCAATTTGGCAGCCAATCCCAGTGGGTATTGTTTTTCATTTAGTGAAATGACATGTGAAAACACGTAATTATAATCAGTGTTTTCATTTTATATTTCCATTATAAGCCTTTTCTTATTACACCACCTTGTATTACATCAACTACAATTGTAAACTTCTACCAATGGTTCTAGACTTTATACCTCACTATCCGGATGACCTTGCATAAATTAGTACACTCCGTGCCTTACTTTCCTCACTTATAAAATGGGGGTAAGAATATCATCTCAGTTGGGTTCTTACTGAGGATCCACAAGCTAATGCATCTCAAGTCCTTAGAAAATTCCTAATACAGAATCAGCACTCAACTGATGTTAGATGCCATGAGCTACAATATTATCTTGTCTCCTAATAAATTATAAATTGCATTCACAGTTGTTTTCACTGTAAATTCATCTGTTAAAACACCGTAGTAAGTTCTTAAGTGTTTGATCTGATTTTAAGCCTGAATTGTAGGATGATACTCTCCTCAGTCTTTGGACTGCATAAATCAGGATGCTGGCAATTTGGTTTCTGATGCCTTGGCATTGACTGATCAACATTTGGTTCATTGGTGAGCATTTAAGAACCACCAGTGAGAGTGTAAGAAATTAGTAATCCTTCATACTGTCAGGAAGCATTGAGATTGAGCTGTCAGGGGCCGAGGGTGAATGCTTCATTGGATTGAGCCACTGAACCAGTTGGATTCTTTGTCTTTCATGGCATTCTTGGATAGAGTCCATTTAACTAGGAAGGAAAGCCTTTGGCCAGTTCATTTAATAGAAATGAACTTTTAGAACAAAATGGTATGTTAACCATTTAAACGTATTGAAAATACGAGAACATTAGTTATTGATTAAACTCCTTTAAAAATAAATCAGAAAAATACTAAAGCACGGTGTAATACATAACCTTCAACTTGAATGTATAACCTAAACCATACCATTAAAGTGTTAGAAAGAAAATTCCTTTTTTTTTTAAATTTATCAAAGTGACAGTATTTATTGGATGCTAAGGTAGTAGTGGTAGTGAAGAGAAAATAGGAGAAACTGAACATTTGGGATTGTTCTTGGTAATAATATCTAAACATTTGTGAATGTGATACACTTTTTCTTTTGCAGACTCTCTTCCTCTGTATTTTTCCTTTTTTTAAAACAGACCCTGTCTGACTGACTATAACCTTTAAATAATTGGTAAACTGGAGCAGTGAATCTGACATTAAAATCTATTGAAAAGAAATGGTGCCAGGGAGCATTTATTCAAGTAAAGGAAGGCCAGCCTATTGTCCCCCTCTCTTGTGCTATGTGTCCGAATTATTTCTGCCAGTTAACTGGCAACATGGTCAGTAGTAGTATTAAAATAATCCACCTTTATTTCTGTTAGTAATGACATAATAATGAATCATCTGTAAGCTGTGAAATAATTGACCCATTTTTAGACATAGAGTCTTCAAACTATAGGTGCTTATCTGTCCAGCCATGACCGCTTTAACATCTCTTCCTTCTGACCTGACTCACAGTCTATTGCTTTTAGCCTCAGTGATCGGATCGTCACTCAAAATCTGGCCCAAGACCCTTCAACTCTAGTCTTTACTCTTCCATTGCATTCAGTCTAACCAGGAGATGTTTATTGAGTATTAGGCACTAGGGATACCACATGAATAAGGTGGCATAGCCTGTACTGGTCAAGAATTATACTCAGGCTCTCTGTTTGGTACACTGAGGATGTAGTCAAGGTCAGGCCTTTACAGCAACAAGGTAGGAGCCACAACAAGGGGTACAGTGTTATGTGAGCTCAGGCATCTTGCTCAGACCTCTGCACTAACCCTACCTTGCCCTGTTAGTTTCTATGGTAGCTTTCAGGGAAATGGGCATTTAATTTTGTAGTGTCTTCCATTGTTCCCTTTTCTTGTCTGTCTGTTACCATTTCCCTGGCTGGATGGTAACTACTTGAAATATCAACCTTTATTTTACTGCCTTTTTAAACTGCCGTTTTAAACCTGAGTCTTATATAGCATTCACTGGATGGTAAATACTCTATAAACACTAACTGATTTCTTTAGAACCAGCTTTGGATAGTGAATGTTTCCTCTCACTGCTTTCCTCCAGGATGCTTTCAGTAACTTGACATGGCAGGTCTCTGAACCTTGCTAGCCTGTGGGCCCTCAATTCTGGGTAGTGATGGGTGGCGTCTCTTAGCCTTTGCTTCCTGGGCAGCCCACCTGTCTGCCTTCTGCCTCCACACCCTTTCTTGTTCTGCTTCCATCAGCTTAGTTATACTCAGGCTTTCTGGGAACAGATCTACAACCTCCTCTTTTGCTTAGGCTCTAAGTCCTCTTTCTGGGACTGTTTTCCTAATGAGGGTGGAGTATAATTTAGAGGCTTAATTTTAGAGAACTATATGAAGTAGCAGACCCATAAAATGTTATGATTCACGACCACTTGTTTTGTTCTCATAATGCAACCTAAACTAAAAAACCATTCATCAAAGCTATAAAAGCTGTTCATGGCTGTCTTTAGTATATCGTGCAGAACATAATTCAGCCCACAGAGAGACTAAAGATGGATTCATGAGGCCATTTGCCTTTGTGTATGTTAAAGGCCAGTAATTTTTAGGCTCTGTAGAAGCCCCTATTTTAGTGTAAGCCCTGGATTTTTCTTAATCCCTCTTAATTTTCCATTCCATGTAAATATAAGCATATCCTCATTTATATACTCTTCTTTCCTCTGTAAATATTTGTCAAGACCTTGTCACTGCCTTTCTGGTCTTGGCTACCTTTCTCTTTTAAGCAGCCTATTGTATGAAAATGCATTGGCTAGAAATTCAAATGCAGCCTCCACGGAGAGTTGCCTTGGTCATCTTTCACTGTAACAATACTGTGAGAAAAACACTGGTCTTCCCTCATAGCTCCCTACCAACATTTTTCTTGAAATGAACAAGGAAACAAATCCATGGCCACTCTAGGCTGTTTTTCCACAGTGTTATAATAATGCAGTGCAGGTTGTTAACTCAGGTTACTATGGTGTTCCCAAATATTTAAGATACGTCTTAGATTGTGATTTGTATTTAAATACTGAGGTCTGATCTTTCACATTTCCTCATATGCATGTATCTAGACCATCACAAAAGTACATATTAGATAATATCCTGGAAGTTAAAAGATCAAGCCATAGGATAGATGAAGCTGAATTTGAATCCTGGCTTGAGTACTACTTGGAGCAGTGCTTCCTTACGCAGGTTATAAAACTCCCAATTCCCTTTTGTGTACAAAGTGAGGTTACTCATTGAACCTGTCCCAGAGGGTTACTATGAAGACAGCATGAAATAACCCACACACAACTTCACTGTAATAATGGTACTTAGTGCATGGTATACAGGAATCTTTATTTTAAAATTCTTAATTTTATTGAGTCTACAATAGTGACAGTGCTGCTGAAAGGAATTAGAATAAAGTTACTTAATTCAGATAAACTAAACAGTTTCAGTATAACTACAAGATGGAGGACCTGGGTGTCTTTAACACATTTCACTTTGTAAAACTAGTTTACATTGTATTGTAAATAGAGGTACAGCTACAAAAAATGAACATGACATTTAACCCGACGATTAAATATCAGTGATGTGATGTTTTGTCTTTTTTTCTTCAGTTATCTATTAAATATAACATTATGATATTCATTTTAGCTTTTGAACATTAGTAAATTCTTTTTTGTATTAGAAACTAAGCTTCTTTTCCCTAAAAACAGCTGTGGTCATAGACAGCTCATGTATTTCCACTTATGGTGTAACTTGTACTGCATATTTGCCCTGGATCTGAAGATCCATCTTTTTTAGCAAACTCATTTTAAACTCTCATAGAACTAAATGATTACCTTGAAGAACAAGTTTCATTATTTGGCAGATGAAACTGGCAGTGACCATTCAGAATCTTGAGCTGGATAACACTGATTTTTCAAAAGCTCCACAACTTTGAAATAAATGTATGCATAATTTATAATGGGAAATTACATAAAATGATTGAGAGTTGTTTTGAAATTGTGTTTGCAATTTTTTTTAATATTTCCTTCTAAGATGTAAAAATAGCATTAATCATGGTGTTCACTTTAAGGTGAAGTCTTAAGAGCAAAAATGCCCTAGAATTAAACTCCTGATGTTGACTGAATTAATGCTCCCATTATTTATTATTTGTTGTTTATTGTTAAGAGTTTGTGAACCTTCTCTTTACTATGAAAGATCCTGCCTCCTATGCTCTGTAGAATTTTTTTAGGTCTGTTCAGCGCAGCTTGGCACTGCTATGGTCAAGAGTCTTCCATGACCCACAGCTTTAGGAAGGCTCAGGCAAAAAGACATAGCCTCATTCTCTCTATAGCTCTTTTCTATAAATAGACAAATAGATCTGCATTGTACTTCGATGGGTTTTCTCTACTGGAAGTGCAGTCCACTTTTAGGTAATACAAGGCCAAGGCCAAAGGGGTCATGTGCCTCACGGTTGTCATTGGTGAGCTTTTATTTCTTTCTGTTCATTGAGAAGGTGAAATTGACTATCTAGGGAGGTGTGCAGTTCTTTGCTGGCCGTTTCTGAGCAAGATGCATTAAGGATAAGTTACTTGTCATGATAGAATTTCTTATCATTAATCACTGAGAGACCACATTCCTAAGTAAATAAGTAAACTTATTGATAAAGCCACATCTTGATAGAAAATGTGCCTTTTTGACATCCTCCTACCTGCCAGGCTAGTCAGCAGTGTCGCTGCCTACTCGAAGAAAAGTACCTTATTTAATTCTAAGGTTGGTGGTGCATGGTAAATCTGAGATGATACGAGATTTGGCTTCTGCATGAGGCCTACTTTGGTTTGTATACAATATGAATAGCTGTGTATTAGGTGTACTGTAATTTTTTCATCTTTCATGCCTACAGGGACTATATTACCTTATCAGGGTAAAGTTCATTCTGTAGGACTGATAATTAATCCCCTGTTCCTTGTCTTTTCCTGCTTTTTTATCTGGTGGCTACATTATATACAAATTCCAGTGTTTTTCATCACTGTGCTAGATATAGGAATTGAGAGATGCAAACAAGAAAAAACTTATTTTTATAACCCCCCTAGAAAGAAAACTGCATAGACTAACCCAGTGGGAAAAAGGTTTTCCATTTTTTAGCTACGTTTATGCCTACCCAAACCAAGTGCTTGTGGAGCCGCAGAAAACGTGGTGTATTTGTCATAGATATTTCCATTAGCATTGTGTTCCCTGTACACACCATGCCATCTGTACTGCTTCTCTGCTATGTAACTTTTAAAACACAGAAATACTCAATGCATATCCTTAACTGGATAGCAAATATCTTACTATTTGAGGCATGTATTTAACTGGATTAAATCCAGTGGCTTGATGTTAGCTTGCAGTGTGGCCAAGTCTGTTGTCCTTTTATGAGAAGGGGCTTAGCTTTGTGCAGCCATGTAGTATGCAAGTCACGCACGTGTCCTAGGGTACTGGCTTGCTGTAATTTCATTTGGGGACAGGGGAACATTGCAGCATGATGAGCTGGGAAGAAACTAAATATTTCAGATGTAGGAAGGAATATTGTTCTAATTAAAGTGAATTTGGTGCCCATGGCAAAGTATGTGCTTGATCTATTGGGCTATGTGTGGGAAAATTACATGTATTTTTATAAATCAGTTCTGCCAACTCTTATCTTTTTTTTGGAAGAATAGGAAAGAGCTTAGTCTTCTCCTGTGACATGTAACATGAAACAGCAAAATGTCTCTGCATTATCTAACACAAAATCCATGGGTCAAATGCCTGGATTCTTAAATGTTTATCAAAGAAAAGCAAATATAACAGAAAGTAGATTTTGGAAACTCCAGGAAAAAATCAGGACTGAGCACAGGAATTCCCACTTTCTCAGCCTGAAGCTTTTCTCTTAGGTGGTTCTTGTAAAATATTTTTGACTTGGGGTAAAATATGTTAAATTTGTTGGACTTTATTTCATATCTCATTGGTAGACATTGATTGTACCAATCCATTTCTGTAAGTTTGGAACATCTATTTAATGATACTGAAGCTAGAAAAAAGTGCTAGTGGGTTGAGTTTTCTGATTTATGAGTTGTTAATGGATCTATTCACAGAAGGCCTAGTGAGAGGTTTGGAGGGGATGACATTCTTAGGGACAGGATTATCTTACCTGACCCTGGCACTTTACCTACATTCCAGAATCTCAGAGAGTAGAATCCAGTTATCATCTCAATTTGGGTGGTTTCCAAATCTACATCTCTACCCTTGAGTTCACTTCTCAAATGTACCCTTACACATCATTCAAGTGGCTGCATGCATCATCTCTTGTTCTATCCCCACATCTGCAGCCTTCCCATCTTCATTGATGTGTCCTAGACCTCATGCATCAGTATTTACCTCCATTCCTTCTAGCCTTCTCCTATCACTTTTGCTATCAACCAGGATGTAGAATCCCTTGTTTGTAATTCTAGAATCTGGGCATTCACATTTATGACTACTGCTCATCCTACCTTGGTTTAGGCCAACACCAGCTTTACTTCCAATGTTCTGTTTCCTGCCAGTGTTCTATCACTTCTTAGCTACATAATCTTTCCATCTTATTCCCCTTGCCCCAACATTATGTATCTTATACTTTTTTGTAGAATTATTCTTTCTGGAATATAGTGGTATTTGTGATACCTCTTTACCATCTTCCCTTCACACTCAGAAGACTTTTAACTAACTTCAGTCACTTTTTAGTATCTACAGAATAGTCTCTCTTTCCCTAGGATTCGGAGCTCTTCATGGTCATGGCAAAATAAGGCCCTCCTTCTCTCATCTTTACTCCTACTGATTTTTTTCTAAAAAATTCATGTAATATTTATCATATCCTGTTCCTTATCCTAAACATACGAAGTTTTTTTATATGTATTGTACTAGAGTTGCTAGAAGACAAGTTCTGTTTAATTTGCTTATAGCTACTATGTATAATTATAATTATTAATAATAATTGCAGCTAACATTTATTGAACATTTACTATGTGCTAATTGTTATTCTAGGTGTTTTGTGTTCTAATTATAGCTCATGCGTCAGGTATTATTACTATTATTATTTTTTTTTAGTTAAAACTCTGCAGATAAAATTCAAACAGGCAGGAAAAATCATGTTTGTGCAATGTAGTCAGGTAATTACCAGAACCCAGTAAGGAGGGAATTTATTGTAGAGATGGGTAGCCATGAAATAGGAAAATGAGAATGTGGTTAGGGCAGGGGTAAGGATTACTGCATAGGTAGAGAAACACGTGGTCACTGTAAGTACGATATCATAGACGGAAGAAGCTGGTGCTGGGAATGAGCTATACATAGGCAAGCAACAGGGGGGAAAATTCCAGAAAGCTTAATGTCCATACCACTTAGTGCCTAACACAGTGAATGTGTATCCTTCTGTTTTCTTTTATTAGTCTCTCCCATCTATGCAGCTGAAACCATACATTCCTGAAGAAAAGGAATACATTTTATTCTTTTCTGTAGTTTCAATGTTTAATGTATAGTTAAATGCATGATCAGTGTCATTTGATGACAGCTGTGGAGCAAAAATCAAAAATGCTACAACAGGCAGTCTTCCCTTGAGTAACAGAAATGTACTTCTTATCAGCCAGGCATGACGATGGTGCCTAAAAACTATTTGGAGCAGGAACTTTATGAAGTGTAGAAGGGCTTCTTAGTCTCCTTCCTTCCCAAGCTTGACCCTGGAAAGTGTATTGCTTTAACCTCTGGCTTCAGAATGGATGAAATGGAGTTGATTATTATTAACATCCCTACTAGCTAAAATCTGCCTCTATTTTGACATTCATTGGAATAGTCACCATCATTTTAGTGGACAAAGGAATGATTGCTGTTAGTAGTAGTAGCGGTAGTAGTAGTGTTTTGCACATTTTGCTAATAAAAGAAGAAAGCTCAGCTTACTCAGTATGCATTGCAGGGAGCTGTGAGCCCTGTGTATTTTGTCAGGCCATGGCTTGCATCAAGTCTGTGTAACAACATTAGGGTTTGGTGGCTGATTGTGAGCTTTCAGGGTGTCTATGCTGCATAGTAACACTAATAGGTAGAACAAAATAACTTGTCATAAAATATGTCTCTGTAGTAGACTTTGTGGTGGGGCATTGTGGTGCTGGTCAGCAGTATGTCCCTGTCTACTCAAGCTGGCTATTGACTACCAACTGTGAGATGCTTCCTTGCTGACAAGCTTCCCCTATTCTGTACTTTGCCCTCGGGCTTGCAATTTACTGGATGCAATCTTGTTGAGAAAATGTGGTCTTTATTAGTGTTCAGCACAGATCGACTTTTCTTTGTCCGCTTCTGCAGAGCTAGTGGGATGCTAGGCTCAGGGAAGAAACAGTACACATGACAGTATGAGGCCAGGAGAATGGGAATTTTCAGGTGCTAAGAACCAGAGTTCTGGTTTAGGATAGAGATGATGGGAGCAGATAGAGTAGAAATAGCTCATTTATACCCACAGAGCTTTTTGTAGCAGTCCAATCAACAGCTAATTGTTAAAGAAATATTTTTGTCAATAAAAATATGGTAAGTTAGTTTCTAGATATGTGAAAAATAAATTGAGGAAGACAGATGTTTATGATGTAATGAGCACATAAACTAATATCCATGCCCTCTCCATCACCATGGATTTGTGTGAGTTTACATACAATATTTTACTTGTCTTTGCGAACCAGTGTGCACATATTCTTGTGTGTATTCCTCTGTCTCTGTGCAGCTTTGTCTGTTGACTTAGCTGTTTTATTGGTCTAAATTAACACATGTCCACGTGTGATTTTTCCCCCCTCCTAATCCTGATGTGGCCTATTGTTTTAAACAATTCCTCAATTTATAGGTACTACTGAATAGCTTTTTAAGCACAAAGACAAATGCTTTGCAAATAGAAATTAAATGCCAGGGCGTCTGAAAAAAATATAAATCATAGTCATTTAAAATAGTCATTGTATAAGGAACTGTAGAAATGCAAAATTAATAAATACTAGCCTAAGTATTAAATATTCACTGCCTGCTACTTCTGAAATGGTACAACAGCATCATTTTTTAATGATGGGTAATGATAAAACACATCAATTTTAAATAACCTGTTTTTTCTCTTCTTCTTTCTGAAGCTATGAGTTTGCAAGGTTGAAATTAAATACAAGTAATGGTAATAACTAAGCATCTGCTATCCTTAGTCATGGGAAAGACACTTTTCTGTGTTTTCTGGATGTTCTGTGGCTATTTGAGGAGACCGTTAAATTGAAAATTGCTGCTAATGGGATCAGCTTGAATTTAAAGCAAAAATACATCTCTGTTAGTGGAAAACAAGAAATGTGGAAGTTTAAATAGCAAGTGCATCATTATCCTCTAATGCATTCTTATTTGTCTCCTTATTAAGGCTCACTGAGTCCTCTTAGAATAGTTAAATGGAACCTTTAACTGTTATAGTACATTCCTACTTCCTGCCCTCCAGCCCCCTTGAAAATCCCTTTTTTTAAAAAAGAATCTTTATTTTCAGTTATGCTTCACTTGTTCTTTAATAAGTTACTTGCAAAGTACAAGAGTAGGATCAAAGAGCAAGTAATTATAGCATCTCGAATTCATATGTCCCTTTGTTATCAAAGAACTGTATATACCTTTTATCTTCAGTCTTATATGCCATACAAATTTAATTGACAGAGATTTTTGTCTTTTTTGCATGGATAGGAAACACTAATGCATGTTTTCTAAGGTTATGTTGTAAAGCAGTTTAAGAGATTATTCATAGTGAGATGGGGGAAGAAAGAGCAGGGTGTTGGGTGGAGTGGAGGTGGCTTAGGGACGGTGGAGTTAGGTAAGGCCTTCAGAAAGAAATGGTATCTGAGCTGAGATGGGGAAAATGAGGTGGAATTAAGCAGACATCAGGGGAGTGAGAGGGTTGAAGAGGACAGCGGCAGTGTTTCCAGTGCATGCAGAAACAGCTGTGTCCTGAAGCCATGGGGAGCTGTGTGATGCTCCCAGGGGACCTAGTTCTAAGGTGCTGATGCAGTGTGGAAGGGGACCTAGTTCTAAGGTGCTGATGCAGTGTGGAAGGGATTTTTGTGGAACTGAAAAAAATGGATTTTCTCTAATGTTTCCTGAGTAATTCTCTCTCTCTTGAACTGGGTAAGAAAATGGTAGATGTCTACTCATAGTGATTGAAATGTAATCTTAATTGAAAGGGAAAAGTACCTCACCTACCTCAGCTGTAAAGGGTAGGGGATCCTGAGGCTAGTTCATGTGAACGAGGGTTGTACAAGAACCCAGGGCATGAGAAAGGGTCAAGATAGAGACCAAAGGGGACACTTTGAGGTGAAAGTGGGTCAGATCTAAGGACAGACACAAGGTGTACCCTCCTGGTGCAATTGCCAGATCCTTGGGAAACCTCACCATTCAAGAAATACTGGTATTTATATGTCTGAAACATCTAGCTTATAAAGAAAAGTATAATGAAGTTATTAATAGCATAATAGAGTAATATAAGATTAAATTCGCTTCCAGCAGATTTACCATTTTATTTTACTTTCAAGAACTACTTCTCGTTCTTCCCAGGTTTTGTTGCTGCTCTTGTCTTTTACTCCCCCAATTTTTAGGCACTACAAAGAGCAGGAGTGGCTCTGACAGAAACATTGCCAATGGCGTTATTACCCCGGACCATTATCAAGATTTTGTATTAACAAGTTGTGTGAAACTGAAATAGGGACAAGAGAAGAAGTAGACTTTTTAAGCCCAGCCATTTTGTTTTTCAAGGGACAAATCTCCCTTGGCGATAACTACCAGATTGATGGGGATAGTGAAATGGCACTCAAGAGAGGAGAACTGTTAGCACAGTGTGTGAGCAGAGCCTGGTGCTCGTGCTTAAGCACCTGTGCCATTCTGTGACTCAGAGCAAGAAAGCTGAAACACACCCCTGTTGTCTGAAGGGAACCTAGCAAGAATAGTCCCTGGGTTTCCATTTGAACAGAACTCCATTAAGAGATTACTAACTAAGAAGCACTAAGATTTGTGGCTGAATAAGCAATTGAAATCAAACCCTAAAGCTCATCTAGATGAATCCACACATTCCTCTCTTTGCAGAAGTTGGCTGGAATTATGCACACCTTATGTCAATGTTTAAAAGCGTGGAGTGGGGCATGATTTTCAAAAAGGAAAATAGGCCTCAAAACCCCACCAAAATGTTTGGTGCTTGATGCTTGGGGGCTGGGGGGCTTTTCTGGAGAGAACAGAACTTTTATTTAATGGGTATAAGGACCACCGCTTTAATATGTCAGCATGTATTTACCATGACACCCCTTTGTCATGTACTTTCAAAGATGGTATTGAATTTGTCACAAGCTATAGCCATCTCATTCTTTCTCCAGGCAATGTTTTGATAAATGTTGATGAGTTTATAACTGTAAAACCAAATGACATTTATAGTGTGATATGTGCTTTACCCATTGCATAATTATATCTAATGGCTTTGCATGGAGAAAGGCATTTACCATTTACTTTTGTGTAAAATGACAATCTAAACCCCCAGGCCTATTTTTTTTTACACAAAGATAAAGACTTAATTAAAAACCAAACACAATTTATTTTTGTAACCAGCATTTAAGGTACCTAGTTCTTTAGCTAAATATGTGATAAAAATCACGATGCTTCAAGAAACAGAGATCATGGGTTTCATTTGTCTCTCTGTCTTTGAAACACTGTGAACTCATTTAATTACCAAACCGATATCCAGTATGGCTTCTTCTTTCTCATTTCTAGTTAAAAGAGCTATTTTGAAAGTTAGCACAAAATTGAATAATGTGTTCAGTTAATGAGGAACATTTTAGAGATGTTTCTGAATTTAATGTGATAGTAAAATGATAAACCACCACTGTGGTATAGAACATACTTTATCTAGATAGCAATAATGTTTCAGGCCCATTGATTGTGGACAAACCGAGTTTCATTTTGCTTTTGATTTTATATTTTTTATATTCTGGTGTCTAGCATAGAAATGGCCATTTAGGCATTTTGGAATGTTTATCATCATAAAGTAGATGACTTACTAGAGCAAAACAGTATTGTTTTTTGGCCTTTGTGTCAGAAATACAGCATTTGGTATCTGGCTAGCTATCTTCTATGTGTTCAGAAATAGACACTGCGTAGCTTTCTAGGAAACAAGCCTGCTGTAGGTTTATCTTTCTGGCAGGTATTGACCCTACCTACCCTGACATCAGAAGTCTCTGATCTGCTTACCAATGAGCAGAAGTTCCAGTTCTTTTCTCCCTCCCTCTCTCTCTCTCTCTCAGTGTCTCTGTCTCTGCCTTTCCATAGTAAAAATTTCCTGATGTTTTCTTCCTTCAGGAAATAAAACTAAATTAAAATAGGTTTCTTCTCCAGGTTGGTCACAGGAATATTCTTAATTTGTGTTTCACTACTTCTGAAAAACTATTAGTGTATTATTGTGACTATCATCAAGTTTGTCCTTTTCAAATTATTATTAGAAAAACTAAGCTTTACAGAGTGCTGCAGTTAAATTTTTTTGTTTTATTTTTGAGGTTAAACTCATGATCTAGTTATTGTATAAGTTTTAATAGTTCTAAGTGATTTTTAAATTAATTTGTTTTTTCCTCTTAAAATAGTCATTTTAAAACGAGCAACAGTTACTTAACAAATTGAGATGCAAGTAAACTATTTGATAAGAAAAGACAAAAAAAAATTCTGTTCATCATAGTGAGTAAGTACAAAAACGAGAATAAGACTGTTAACTGATTTCTGACCTGGGTTACAAGATTTGGAGAAATGTCATAGCCGAATATAATCCTTTGACTGGGTGGTTTATTAGAAATGAGAAATGCATTGACTACAGTTGAAATGCAGGTATGAGAAACTTGCTTGTGTCTCAGGTCAGGATTTTAATAATGCATCTATGAAATGCTTTCTTTTGCCTTTAACAAAATCATAGAGCAATAGTCTTTGTAAATTTCTTTAAAAAAAATCTATAATGGACTAGAAAAAAAAAGTGATGTTAAACTAACATTTGAGACCTTTTGTAAGGCCTTCAGGATTTACTGGAAAAAGAAACAGTAATTTTCTGTGGAAGAGTGGTTAGGAAAGAACCATTTTCATGCTTTTAGTCTGGGACAGGTGGTATAGATTAATGTTGAAATACAAAATCTATTGAGACTAATTAAAGATGCATATCCACATGGAAAACCATGTCTCAGTGGATCTTTGGCAGCCAATCCACACAGCACATACAGTGTTTATACCAAGCATTTTTCAAAATTAGCCAAGAATAGTACCAGTGAAACTTCTGAAAATCCTTAGTCTTATATTAGGAGTTTCTCTTGAGAGTTCTATCTCCAAGAAGCATTTCTTGGAGTAAGAAAGATTATAACCCATGTTTACATTTTATGGTACAAACATTATGCAGCAATATAGAGCAGGGGTTGACTATCTATCCCAAAATTTTATATTCAAAAATTTTATATTCAAAACTTCAGTTTAATTGTTTGGCAGTAATGTATCTTGGCCCCTTACTTTCATCGCTACACTGATAAAGATGAAGCTGTACTGAGGATCTATCTCTGGTGTTTCACCCTGGAAGAGTAAATTAACACATCAGTCCCTGAGCCTCTATTCCTTACCCAGTTTGGGTTAATACCCAGTGGTGACTTGAACATTTCTCACAAATGCTAATGAACTGTTCACTTTGACACTGTAGACAAACACAATCTGGTGGTTGTATTCAGATGTTTTTTCTTACCTGCTAATGAATGAACTCCCAGTGGTTCACAGTTAGCTGGAATAAGCAGTGACTTGAGGTATATCCCAAAAATGATTTATTAACTATATGGTAAACCAAATGGACCAGATTTTAAAGAAAGTGGGAGTGTTTTTATTGAATTCAAGGTTCGAAGTCAAGAAGAGCTTAATAACCTTTGACTGCATTCTATAAAGAAATTATCATTTAGAGTGGGGGTTCTAGTGGGAAGTACATACATGCAAATAAGAAAACCTGTTTATCAGCTGGCAGAATAGGTATCGACATTTGTCTGTAAAGATTTCTTTTTAATAAATATTAAATTGGAGCTTCACTGGGCCATCAGCTACCCAGTCGGTAATGAACTTTGGAGAGGCTATCCTTTTCATTCCTTTTAAGGTTTTAACCAATAAAGCAAATCCTGTAGGTTTCAGCAAGAATAAGGGGGAAATGTTCCAGAAGAAAAGGGGAGGGGTGCCCAGAACTTATGGTGGCGAGATTAATATTTATAGACATCAGCATTGGTCTCTTACCAACATTTATAACTCCAACAGTGGCAGATTGAGGGCTGAATCAACATTTTTTTCCCCTCTGTAAAATAATAAATATGGTAAAGTAGCTCTCAGAACTGCCTTTATCACAGGGATAAATCAGGACAGTTTGTGTTGCAGGAGAGACTTAAAACTTATAAATATGTTGCCCTTTAGGCTACTATTCATCAAAATGTCTGATATGAAATCTCAACTAAAGGCTTTTGTTATTGTGTGTCTGCTTATTCTCTTTTAGAAGTATAAATTGGAAAGAGCGCTGTCATTTTGGTTATACTGGCCTGCTGTGCTACTTAAATGCATGTCCCTTTTGGGATGTATTTGTAGAGAAGGAAATAGTGGGAGTTGACGACTGCACACTTTTATACAAATCCTCTTCAGCACCTAAACTTTCCCTGCAGAAGGCATAATTTCCAGCAGGAAAAATACAGCAAATAACTGCTTGACAAGTGACCTATTTTGGTGCAGTCAACCTTCTTTCTAAGACACCAGAGTACAAAAGTTGTTCCTTAAAAGCCTCCTCAAATCCAGAGGGACATAACTGTCTTACTTGGTGTGCCACTACAAATGTTCATGACCAAAGACTTCCAGTTTGCTGATGGGAAGGAAGGCATACCAGGCTCATCAGCAGATGCTTTAAGTCATGTGATTTGATAGATATTACTATATCCAAAATCTCACACAACTTTGCAGTTCTGCAGCTGAATTTCCTGGCTTCTGTGGCTTGGAGTCAGAGTTAAAGCTCTCGCCCTACCCTCTTCTCCCTTTGGTGCCTTTAGCTGTTGAATCACATATGGCATGTGGAATCACCTGCCGTTTGGAGACCCCCATGGAGTATGTACTAAGCAGTTTTCCTTTTTAATGTGTAGTACAGCTCCTAGTTTTCAGGAATAACTAATTGGGAGCATAAACCTCACTTTGCCCTTGAATGGTTTGCCTTTTAGGAGACCTGAATAATGGAAATGGAGAGCCTACAAAGAAGGCATTGAAGTGTGCTGTAGCTTGGTACTTTGCCCACTTTGCTTAGGTAAGCTGCCGGTGTAGAGTTGCCCTGGGAAGGAATGACAGGTGCTCTCAGGTCTGTGGCTTGTTTCCGACAGCGATTTTGGACAATTTCAAGAGTTGGGAAGCTGTTATGACCAACTGAGTTTTCTCTCCTGCCATATCAGGTTATATAAGAGCCAAGCATAGGTCCTCAGGTTAGTCTGCACTTGCCTGGATGCTAGCATGTGGATGGTGCTCGGATTGAAGCTCAAAGTTGCACTAGACCGTGATCATATACAGCACTGTTATTGACTTAATTGTCCTTGAGATTCCAGTGTAGAAACCACAGCAGGACAGAGAAATAGTTTGAATGAGGGGGTCCAGAAAACTGCACCAAAGCCTGACACCAAAGTGTTTTTACCTCTTGCTGGTTGGGGCAGCCCACCAGAACAAGGTAGTATGGTAATGTCAAATTTTACCTGTGTGAAGGTTTGAAAAGATTGTAGCTCACAACCCCACTTGCTCTGTTGAGGTGGTGGCAGTTTGACTTGCCAAGTCAAATTTCTTGCACTCTGTACAAGTCAGAATGCCCAACCTTATCACTGGTAACTGACTCTAAAGAGGGGCTCAGGAACGAGAGAGCACAGGTTTTCTCTTTATCAGATACCTTTAAAGCTGCTTCACAGCACATCCCTGTGATTGCTAACACTGTTATGAAGATTGACAGTTCCATCAAGAAAGCAAAGAAGAAAATCTGCAGACAATAAATGGAGGCAGTGCTGGGCCTTGCTCTGGTTACCCTCAGTAGCACTTCCAGAACACTGGGCTGCAAGCTGGGAGTCCTTTCCTCTTCAAAAACCTGTGGCTCTTTTTTTTTTTTTTTTTTAAACTTAGCACAGAGCCTTAGGTCTTTTGTGGCCCTTTGCTAGGACTAATAGGTAACTTTAAGGCCTATTGAGAAGAAAGGTCAAGAGAGTTTGTAGAGAGACAAGTTGTGAAGGTTGTTTTCTTCCTTGCATGAAGTGTTCTGAGACACAAGCCTCCAGCATTGTCCAGCAACATTTCCACCTCTCAAGCTGAAATACATATCCCTAACTCAGTCTAGTGGCCATACTGAAAAGCTCAAGAGTAAAAATCATGAATGAATTCTAAGGATGCAGAATGCCTCTGAATTGTTAGCAGTTAGCTATAGCTAATAACTGAACACCTTCCCCTTACCACCAAGACAGCTGCCTCACAAACATGTGGGCTTTGGGCGCCAGTGCCAGGGGCACGTATGATTTGATACAGACCCTTCAACACTACTGGAAAAACAATTGCTAGTAAGGATTTAGGATGGTTCAGTGCCATCAGCAACAGCAGAGGGAGTAGTGTGTGATGCCACCATTTCTCTGAGGTTGTATGTGTTAACAATATGTTCTCAGAAGTAAATAACCCTTTTGCTAACAAGACAAACCTTATTTACTCACTTTCCTTCCCTTGAGGTTTGAATTCAGCCCAGTGACCATATCATAAATAGAATTCTGACCTGCAAGGAGGCCATTCTAAATCTTACTTCTTTTGAAAAGTGTCCTTCTTAGAGGTTAAACTTTCCACTCAGCCCCATTGCCTTATAATCATCACATTCTCTAAAGGAACCAAAGGGGTTAATTACTTTCTCCAGTAAAAAGACTTTTGCTGAAGAAAGCAATTTTAGGTTAGTTTGTGTAGTAGCCAGGGAAATATACTGAGAGGGGGTGGAATGTGTTTCTGTTGTGTAGATAACCTACATACTGCTTCAAAAATGTGTGATTTCCAGCGTGTGCTAAAATAAGAAGTGGTTGTTTGATTTATCTCCCACAATGGTATGGCATTCTCTTCCTAAGTGGCATTTCATTCGCAAGCCAGGCACTGTAAATTTGAACTGAATATGTAAGTAAATATCCCTCAAGGAGATAGCATACTGGCTGGCCTCGCAGGAGAATACGATACTAAAGATGAAGCTCTTGGTTTTTGGAAAATCTTCAGCACCTGAAATATATTAGCATCCAAAAGTGGGGATAGTGTAGTAGCCAGCCAAACAAGCTGCAAGTTATTCTGAGCTCTAATTCTAGAGGGTCGCCTTCAAGCAAAGTAATGTTTAGGTTACATCTCCTCCATTCGCCTTCAAGCACTCAAGTTTCCATCCAGTCCTTTGGAACTTTGCTTTGAACTTGGCATGTTTGGGCACATTGCCTCAGTGCAAGGCAGCTTAGTGCGTTACAGTTTTTACTGTAGCATCTTTGTATGGCAGTGACAAAGGCAGTGACAGTGTTTTATCAAGTCCTAATAAGATTGCTTCTGCGCATAATTGTTAAACTAAAGGGCTGTCGATCCACTGATGTGGAACAGGCAAGAAGCTTAAAGAATGAAGAAAACCTATAATCTCAGAGTAACTTGTATTCTGATTTATTATTTATCACATCATGGTTAAAACAATTTCTTTCAGTTTTGTGTATTTTTAATATTGTTTTGACATTGAATTTTCACCTAATGCTAAGGCAAGTTTCAGAAACTTTTTAAACATTTATATATGCAGGTAGTTAAGGGGGAAATCCCTTTTTTATTAAGATACAGAATGCATGTTTATCAAAATTCATCTCAGATTCCATTTAGAAATACAGATATCTTGGGTCTGAAAGAACTTACTGAACTGCATAGAATGACAGATATTACTGGCAGAATAAAGTTATGAACAATAAAAGAACCCAGGAAATGTTTATACTCATGTAACTATAAATTAACTAGTAGAAAAAAGAGTGCCATTTGTTGGTTGGCACATTAAGTCAGTGGAGATAGAACACCTCGTGCACATCTCGGTTTGTTTCATGGGGAGGTATTGAACCTCCATCGCACTCCAGCATGGCTGCTGGCTTGTGAACCTGACACCCTCACTGGGTCTTCAGTGTCAGACTTAATGTATGTGTGTGTATATATATATATATATATATAGCCCTCTAGGATGCAAGGGATGGGCGAAGTAGCACAGTGATTCCTGCCCAGAGAGCCCAGCTGAAAAAGTCACACTACCCAAGAACAATCAGGAACTGTAAATGTTAGTTTAGGGTTCAAAAATGATACATTTGCAGCTATGAACAACATCTGTTAAAGCCATTCTAAAGAGTAGTCGCCTAATATGAAGACATAGCTGACTAATGTCACCTTTATTTTAAGCATAGTGGCTGGAATGATAGGTACAGTGCAGCCCCTGCACAAATCCTGCTGGCACCTGCTCATGGCATATTGAATGCTGTTGGGCAAAGACTGCCCTTCCATGCATTTCTGACAAGTTCCTTTATGATGTAAGTGCTTGATTCACAGCTGGCATTTGAGGACCTAGTTGAGTATACATACCAAGAGTCAGTTTTACTGGTTCACAAACCATATGGACTTTGCTTGAAAAAGATTGATAAATGAATATATATGTATCTATTTAAATTATATATATTTAATATGTAAATATTTACATATATAATGATTTTCTATATGTCATTAATTCAATGAACTGGTGGTACCAAGTATGCCTCAGCAGGATAGACTGTACTATAAGAGCAGCATTTGCAAGCCAGGTGTGGTGGCACACAACTGTAATCCCAACGCTTGGGAGGTTGAGACAGGAGGATCACCATGAGTTCAAGGCCAGCCCTGAACTGCATAGAAAGGCCCTGTCTCAAAAAACTAAACTAAACTAAACTAAAAAAAAAATCAAAACTTTGGCACTTATGGCAGATAGGAGTATTCAGTGGAAAAGATGAGAAACGAACCAAAGAACATGTAAGAATATACGAAATACACACAGACACCATTTTCCTTGTGAATAGAAGGATAGAAACAGAACTAAATGGCTGAGTGATGAAAAACAGGAGCAGAAACAGCACGAAAGCATCAGTGGGATGCCTGGATTTGGCACAGCCCTCATCATACATGAGAAGACAGAAGATTAATGCTGTGTGCTGTTCTAGTGGCACTGGAGGAAGAGCCATGAAAGAGCCAGGTTCTTTCTCTCTTAGAGTTTTAGTCTCTCTCTCTCTCTTTTTTTTTAGGAGAAAAAAGAAAATGTCAGTGATCATACCGACCTCCTAAAAATGAGAGGATGGTAGGATTCCTTGGGTTTACAAATGGACAGAACAATGTTCGGATATAAGTACATTCTGGAAGGGGAGGGAGTGTGGAAAGTAAAAAGCAGTCTAATGTATTTTATTTCAAGATCAAATACCATCTAATGAATGCCTGGAGTTTTTCTTAATGCTAACTGACTTTTTATTACTAATATAATGGTTTGCATGTGTACATGTTCTTCCGAGGAGATGGAGAAAAACCACCATTCATTTAAATCCATGGTATTCCTGTTTGATAAGTGGGGTTAAGCCGTAGACTTTCCCTACACATTACCACGCATTCCACATTACCCTTGTTTGTAGGCATGAAAATGAAGATAGTAAGAGAAATGATTATCATTATCATATACAATAGCCAGTGTTTATCGAGCTCTTATAATTTCAGGCAGTGTATACATTGTCTCTTTCAATCTTCACATGACTCTGCAGGGTTCTTAATATTTTCCTTTTTTAAAAATGGCAAAATGGGAGATTGGCTTGTCCTTAAAGAACTTATTCAAGATCACAAAACTGGCAGAGGTTGAAAAAGGATTTGATCCTAGATCCATCTAATTCCACAATGAGTGTTCACATCATTGCGACAGACATCTCTGTGAGGAGCTTTCATTGTGTTCATGGAAAAACTGGGTCTCAGAAATCTTCCTTTTACAGAGAGTGTTTCTCTGTGGTCTTGAGATAGTGTATACCTGTCCTTGGTCACTACAATAAATGACAGAGATGGCAGTTGGTGTTTTAGAACTAAATGTCATCCTTTAGCCCATAGAAAGAAACCATTTTTGAATGTTTGTTTTTTCTGATTGTGTGTGTTAAGTAAAGCAATTACACAAACAGTCCTCTCCTGCCTGGTAATCTGCTATAAATCAACCTTCAGATGTTAATAACACAAGTCAAGACTGACAAAGGAAGTTCCATTTGTATTTTAAACTCCCAAATCATCAGGGTCTCCTCCTTCAGATCTTCTGTGAGAGTGTCCTTGGTCTTAATGTGGCTGGAAGATAAAACGCAGATAAAAGAACCATTGTCTCAGAAGAGCATTAATAAAAAATGAATGTTGATCCTAATTGAGTAGTATTTAAACATACGGGGTAGAAGCAGCAGTCTGCAGGGAGCATCTGAGTCTCTTAGAATTTGACTCTCTATCTGTCTTCTTCCCCTTATTACAGTGTGCTCACTACCCAGCTTCCTTATAAGAATGTAAACTGTCACCCTGGAATTAGAAAAGATATATATAGGCATGGCTGTATTGTAGATTCCTATTGTATTGCTGTTGTTGTTCTTATTTCTGAAACTAAATATTGCTTTTCTCTATCTTTTCCTAAAATGTCCAGTCAACTCATTTCCTTCTTTTCGGTGTTTGTTTACATTTGTTCCTAATAACTAAGTTTTAAGTTCTTAATTCTGTTATGTTGGATATAACAAAAAGAGTTCTCAGTGATCAAAGGTGGAACAATTTCAACATGATATTAATAACAGTAATATTGGATTATAAACCAAAGGACAGAATAAATATATATGAGTCCATGCTGATATAAATAAATTATTGGACAAATAAATGGGAAAAAAGAAAAACTGTTAGAATTTCAATTAAAAGAAGTGAAAGAAAAATTTCTTTAAAATTTTCTGTTGAATTCCATAGTAGTAATTGCTGCAGGCAAGAGCTGCCAATGAATGCTAAAATTAATAAGTGAAGGTTACAGAGACAAGATAGTTGCATAGCCTCCAAGTAGATGCCTGAAAATGTTAGGTAGTTATTCTGGTGATCATAGATGCATACATCTACAGTCTTTGATACTTCTCCATCTAATAGGTGACTTTTCCTTCCCCTCCCCAGGAGTCTGGGTTGGACTGTCATTGCTCCAGCTCTAGCAAATTGAGCCTGGAGAGAGAAAAATAGAATTTTTTCTACTTGACAAATATCACCTTAACCAATCACCAATAATAAGACATTGATGTCATATACTCCATCATTCGATGCAAAGAAATAGGTACATCGCCTGTGTGGTATCCTGCCCCCAAATCTGTGATCTCAACCTAATTATGAGAAAACATCAAACCCAAATTGTTTTACAAAATAGCTGACCAGTATTCTTCAAACTGACTTGATCATGCAGTGGTATTGTACCAATTGATCTTAGTTTTGATAAATAGCTATGTAACAGGTTAACATTACAGGAAAGTAAATGCAGGATTTATGTGAACTTTTTTCTATTTTTGCAACCTTTCTATAAGTCTTTAAGTATTTCAAAATGTTTAAAAAGATAATAAAATAAAGACCCATGAAAGGAATAGGAAAGCTTATATAAAGAAATCTTAAAATTAATCCTTGTTTATTCATTCACTTATTTATTCATTAGGTCATTCATTTACTCAACACATATTTCTTGCCAGACATGGTACCAGTGCTGAAGATATAGTGGTGAAGAACATAAACATGGATTCTTCCCTTGCAGAGATTGATACAGTGCCTGGTTTGGTAAAAAATATTTTATTCACTCTTGATTTTGTTGGTGTTACAGTTGGTGGGGCATGTAGAGATTTGAACAGGTGTTGAAATAGGACAAGTGAGTTCTTCTGGTAGCACATAGGAGAGGTACTTAACCCATTTGTGGAAGACCAGCATGGCTCCCTGAACATCCTTTGTGATGTGAGTATACCCATTGCTTAATCCTTCTTATAAAGTATATCCAATGTTTTCTATGGGAAGGACATATTTATTGCTTAAATTTTACAGTTGATTTCATCATCCTAGTTCCCAAATCCCTTTAAAGTGAAGTTAATATTTAAATGTTTTTTGTGTACACCTCAGATTCTAGGGAATGCTGCAATAGTTATGTATGGAGTAAAAGCATTTTTGGGGGGTTAGAATTGTTATTTTGAGTCTTATTTAACAACAACAACAAAAACAAGAGTAACAAAAAGTGTGTACATGTGCTATGATTTTTTTTTAAATCAGATGGTAAAACCATATCTTTATTATGGTCCACACAAATTTGATGCTAATTTTCTAAATATTCTGCAACCAGAGCAAGTATTTATGCAGAAGTATTTTCATTGCAGTGTTTTTATATAAAAAATTAGAAACCATCTAAATAGATAATGAAAGAAGTGGTGAAATGACTTTAGTATATCTGTATAAGGGAATATAATATAGTCATTAAAACTATGGTTTACACATTTGTATACCTGCACGTATGCATACCATATATGGAAAGGAAAAAATCCACTAAAATAATACTCATTATCTCAGAGTTGTAAGATTATGAGACTTTTGTTTATACTTTGTTTTGGTTTTTCTGCATGAGTATATATAATCTTTATAATTAAGCTAAAACAGCAAAATGCAAACTTTTCAGGGATATTCTTAAAAGTAGTGATATAGAAGTCCAAGGATTTCTAATTCATGAGTTGAATAACAGAGGATTTTAATTAAGTGAGACAATCCCTAGAGCTCATGGAAGCTAGTCTAAATCTTCTTGAACAGCATGCATAACAATTTCATCTTAGCTTTAGTTTTGTGCATTTCTTCAGTATGTTTCAAAATAACACTTTTGATGGTTGTATACGGAATAAAACCTATTTGTAGTACTTGTAGGTACATCCTCATACAATATTTGGCCCACCACATTGCTCCTCTTTCACTGCTTGTAAGTCTCAAGCATTAAGACATATTTCCCTGTGTTGCAAGTGGGAAAACACTTCATTGCTTATTCCTAGAAGGTACTGACAGTCTCATTACAAGCATTTGGAAATCTTTTACTTAAAATTGATTGCAAAGTGATAAGCATCATCTATCAACATTCGTCAGTCTTGTGTAGCCATTTGACCTAATGTGAACAACTGTACCTGACATGAAAACATTAGCCCAGCCTTGGCCACTCTGACCATCAGGCACAAAGATAAACACCTGCCTCTGCCCAGTCTTGCTCTGTGCAACTGATCTTTGGAGACTGCCAGCAGTCAGCCCATCATTAGAACTTGAGGGTAAAGAAAAAGAGACATCTTGCCATGGGTAAAGAAGTTGGAATAGAGCTGAATTATTGCTTGAGGTGATATGGAGTGAATGAGAGGCTGAAATCAAGATGAAAGGAGGTGAGATGGCAAAGAGCCAGAAAAAGGGAAGGGAAGTAGTCATGCAAGACTAAAAAAATGGGTGGAAGGATTTCTGCATCTACAGCTTTTGCAGAAAACATTTCTTTAACTCCCCTTAGGCTATAGTCAACCTTAACAGAGAAGACTCCGCACAAGTAGGTAGAACTCCTAGCTCTGTTCTGTTTTGTAAGTAATGCAACTCTGTTCTTAGAAAACAAAACAAATTTTAAAAAATCAAAAAGCTGACTTACAAAAAAATAAAAAAAAAAAAGCTTTCTATAACACCTGTAACTTAATTTGTTTTTCTTAATGCTTTGGGTCACAAGCATCTAAAGAGTAAAAATATGTGGTTTTTAATCTACATTTTTCTCCAAACTAGAACTCTTTTTCATTGAAAGATAAATGGAGAAAACAAAAAGTATAAATGAACCTACCACATCTCCTTAGATTTATTTAACACTTGTCTCCAAAGAACTCAAATATTATATTGATCTTGGTAACACAGAATGAAAGCAGAGCTTTTTCTTTCTTAGTCTCAGCTCCCAATGTCCATAGGGTTACCAGAAATGGTGCCAGACCCAGATGTGGTTGTGAACACCACTGCAAAACTTAGTTGAGATCAACCAAACTGGGTTCTGGAGTAAGTCAAGAACAAAACCTGGTGACACAGTACATCTTGGAGTCCTCTCTTTGACCTGTTCACAGACCTTTCACTGATTCTTGTTTACCATGCTTTTCTTGTGGTTTGTGACAGATAAGAACTGTATTGATTCTTAGCATCTGCTGGCAGTAACCTTTGAAAGGGCAGGCAATGCATCACCACAGAATTTTATCTATCAATATCAGAGTAATAGAAAGACAGGAATGACATCTAATCACAACACTGCTGGCAGACCATAAATCTGAGCTGATATGGTACTAGTAATGGGCAGTAGAAAAAAAAAAAAGGACATGAATTAACATTCGGATAAAGTCGGGATGTTTAGATGGAAAGGACGAGATATGGTCATGAGAAAAATCCTAGCAGTAATGTTCATCCTCATAGAGGCCTAAAGAAGTTAGGTAACTTGCCTGAGCTTACGCAGTAAAGTAAGAGGTAGAACCCCTCTAAACCTTAGTTTCCTTATCCATAAAACAGACATTACAAGTCTCTAATGGATGGTGCAGGATTCGATGCTAATGTGTACACCAGTTCTCCAAGAAGGTCACTGGATCTGTAGCAGCAGCATCCCTCAGGAACCTGTTACAAATTGTACATCTTCTTGGCCCCTCCCCACACCTGGGGAATTAAAAACTCTGAAATGGGGCCTAGCAATAAGCCCTTCAGGTGATTCCAGTGCAAGCAACTAAGTGTGAGAACAATATGTGTAAAGCCAACGCAGTGTCTGGCTTAGAAGTAGACCCAAAGAAGCAGCATTTGATAGGTGTTTTTATTGTCCTATTACTTGGTTCTACCACTTATACAAATTCATTTTGTGTACAATTCCTACATTCCTTATATTTTTTATTTACAAGTGATAGTATTTGATTCACAAGTTTATCAAAAAAGTGGTGTCGAGTAAGTGGTAAAAGTAAGCAACTTTTGACCTATAAAGATCTAGACATGTAAGCAATGTCATAGAACCAAATATTCAAATTCTTACCCTCCCCCAATTTATATGGCTAGAAGATACCGACATTCTAGAGGTTAAGTTTCTAATGTGTGCTGTGGACATATTTAGTGCTTTTGACATGTTAGAATCTTCCAGCCTGGACTGAGAATAGTGCTACAATTTAATAACATAAATGGAGTCTGTCTGATTCTGCAAAGAAACGGCCTTCCGGAGGGCCCAGAATATATGGTCCCTTCTGCAGTTACACTCACAGTATTTTTAATCATTTTATGTTTTTATTATACCACAAGAACAAGGTGCTGCAAAAAGTCCCTAGTGTTGGCAGTCACTCAAAAATTGACAAATCTAAAAAGTGAATGGAACAGCAAGTAGCCCATTAGGGGTTTTCTTTTCCTTTTATTTAAAAAAAAAATAAAAGTCTTTTTTTTTTTTTTTTAAGAAAAACCACCTTTTAATATTGGAACAGTTGATTTTAGCATCTTATGCATGAAAAGTAGTAGCAATAAAGTTCATCAATTGTTGGTGCTTTTTCTGCAGAAATTATGGTTGTGCACAACTGTGGGACTTTAACTGTGTTTCCACGAAGTATGTAATTCATGCTTTAAATGTGACAAGCTTGACTGCCCATAAACCTAACGACTTTTTTAAGAGACCAAAATTCAGAACATTATTCTCTCTGAAACTGCACTTTAGTAACCCAGCAAAAAAACTGTTCAGAGATCTCCTCCATTGCAGTAAAAGCATCTGGGAGTGCCAGTAGTTTAAAAAAAAATTGCTGAAAGCTTTCATGTAAGAACAAATTTGTTAGAGGAATGAAAAGCAAACCAATTGCAATTGCCATATATTAAGGGAAAAAAAGACCAAAACTAGAACTTGTGTTAACCATTTTGCTGTCCCCTCCACCAACTCAAATATAAAGTTTTTTAGGAAGCTTGCCCAGAAGCTGAAAATAATAAGTATTCTAGTGGAAATTCTAGGTAAATTTCAGAATGATAGGAAAGAAGTTCCCTAGACCAAGAATCTTGCTCTTCGGTGAATTCTTTGCTTTAAAGGGAAGTGTTATTTTCTCCTGCAAGCCACTGCTAAGGATGCGATTAGCTTGCATGCAGACAGCAAGGCACATTTATTTCTGTTGCTGAGAACAAGCCAGTAGTCCAAGCTGATCCATGGACGTTCATTAAAAAGTGGTGAAAAAAGTGAAACCGTTGTTTACCTTTTCTTCCCCTGAGCCTTCTACAAGGCTCTTTCCAAGCCTGAATCTTTCTGCCTCCAGCTCAAGGCTCTTATTATTTCTCTTAAACTTCTGTGTATGCCGTTACCTGTATTTTTGCAGTAAGTTTTATCTGCTAGACAAAGTGAAAAGGCCTGCTATAATAGGTAGTATAGCTTTTATTTTTTTCCTACCTCCAAATCATATAGTTGAATTTCATCACTTTTGTAACAAACCTCAGCAGCCTCTTTTCAGTTTTCATTTTGGACCACTTGCTTTACTTCTCGATTTGCTGTTTTTTTCTTCACTGGATTAACACTTACAAAACCAAAACGTACAGTAAAACCAAATAAGCAATAATTTAGGTAGGATACTATAGCATGTAAGCTGACAAGCCCTACTAAGTGTGACAGCACTGGCTAGAGCTAGAGATTTTTGCAGCTAAATGTAGAATAGTCTATTTGCTTTGGTCACAATCATCTAGCTGCTTTGGGAGAGGATTTTTCTTTTGTGCAGTGGTTGTTGTGTGGAACTTGAGAGAAAAAAATCCTAGATTCTTTTTCCTGATGACTTTATGAATGAGCCACACCAGTTTATCTTCATGCAAACTTGAATTTTTAAAAACAAATGTTCAAGCATCTTTCTCCCTAGAAACTAATTTCAGTTGGTAGTGGGGATTTATGACCTCCTGTATTTATGTCTTACTAATATTCAACAGTGCCTTGGAACAAGTTGGCTAGTAACACACCTGTTCTAGTTTCATGTTTATAATGGCTGTGCCAGTAAAGGGAGTGGTGAGAATTAACATACTGTAGGCCAGAGCTCCTCAAACTTGAATGTTTATAGGTATTTTCTGAGTCTCTTGCTAAAATGCACACTTTGGCTTAATGAATCTGGTGTAAGTTTGAGTTTCTGAGTTTTTAACAATCTCCACAGAGACTGTCAAAGTGCTGATCAACCACACTCAATAACCAAGACTCCAGGGAGGGTAGGGTCAGCTGTTTCCTAATTTTGATACAAGTGGGTGCTACCAAAGACAAAAGAAAAAAAAAAAAAAAACCTCAATAGTAGTAGTCAACATTGATAAGAATATGTGTCCTTTGCCTTCTAACTTCTGTCTATCTGTCTGTCTGCCTATCTAATCTGTTTTTTGAGGCAGAGTCTCACTGTGTAGTTCAGGCTGGTCTTGAGCTCACTGTGTAGCCCAAGTGGCCTAGAACTCATGCAGTATTCCTGCTTCAGCCTCCCAAGTGCTGAGATTGTAAATGTGCATCACCATGCCCAGCTTCCTAACTTCTTTTTAAAGTTAGCTCTGCCAGTTTTTTCTTAGTCCACTAAACATTAGCTAGAGTTGAGCAGAAATAACTAAAGAATGCGTGAGCTCCCCTTAGTTGAAAACTGACTGATGCCAAAGCCCAGGTGCCTAACCTGGGCTCCTCCTTACTCTCTTGCCTTAGACCTGATCTCTGCTATATCTGTTCCTTCACCTGACTCTGTCAGGTCTTGAGTGCTCACAATATAGGTGATCTTTCTGCCTTGGATCCCTCCCTGCTCTTAGGAGAAGTTATCTTTCAGAATATACAAGTGATTATATCACTACCTGGATTAAAATCACTTAATGACTCCCTATTAATAATAAGATAAAAGTGCAAATTCCTTAGCCTGGCACATGATGCCCTTCAATCTGGTCCTAATGACCTTTCTTTCTTAAAAGCATTCCTTCCTTGCTCTTCAGGGCTTAATGTACGCTTTACTTTGCTTTAAACATGCTGTGACCCTAGCAAAATCTCCTTTCTTTCCCCTCTCTATATCCACACCTTCACCTTGTTAAGTTGCTCCTTCATTCTCCATGGTTATCATACCACCATAGTGCTAGTGTATAGTGACTGAAAAATGTTACACATTATGTTGTCTTGGTGGGGGTGTCTCTTTCCTTGCAGCTTTAAGAACTTCTTTAGAAGTAAACTGTTTTCTAGGAGGTGGCACATTGTATTGAGCACTGTTTGTTTGTTTGTTTGATTTTTCAAGAGCCTTCTGAGAACCTTGTTGGCTTCAGAGTACAATACACAGAATAATTTCAAAAGTTAAACTATGAAAGTCCTTTAAAATTTATAACTCAGAATTATATTTAAAAAGGTATAGAGGAATATCTTAATATGTTTTGACATTTTATGGATTTATCTCCAAAAATGAAAGCGGCTAGGGCCTAGAAGTTCCTAAAACAATCTTTCAGTTAATAACTTCATTCAACAAACATTTCTTGAATACTTGCCCTATTAGCAGACACTGTTATGCTTTGGGGAAACAAAAAGGAATAAGGTAGTGCTAAAAATAATGAAAAAATCATAGAATAGATAATTAAAATTTATATTGGGATAGAAAGAGGAATGTGATAGGAGCTAAAAATAATTAAAATAACACTAAGGATTTTTTTTTTGTCACACAACTCATTTGTCAAACTTCCTGCTATATGAATGTGGCTCAAATCCACCAAGCGAGAGCAAGACCATTTGGTTCTCAACATAACCTAGGAAGGGAAGTATATTATACCCATTTTACATGTGAGAAACCTAAGACTTATGAGCACTTGCGTAATTGGCTCAAGTTCTTGCTAATAACTAACAGAGCTAGAATGGAATGCAGACCCAAATCAAATGAAAGAAACAGCCCTCTAAGCAAGTGATCACAGAGTAATTAGCATACAGGAACTGAGTCACATAGGACTCACTGTGTTAGAAGTCAGGAAACCTGGGGAGTCATCAGAGCTTTCTGGAAAAAACTAGTAGCTTTGAGCTTAACCCACAGAACTAACAGGAATTCCTCCTTGGTCAGTTTTCTTTTATCAACAAATTAATAATAGGTGGGTTGATCAAGTCATAAAATAAGAAATTAGTGTCAGTAGCAAAGCAGTGCCAGTCACCAAATATGTATTGATTTACTTCCTACATTCAAGGGTATATTTTTACCTAAGAACATCTATTAGTGTCAGAGTATAATTGTCAAACTAAATCAAATATTATCATTAAATTTTGTCGGTGCACTTTTCTTTCTTCCAGTGTCAAATAAAAAGGGGAAATTACACCCCCTCATGCCACCACTTAGTGAAGGTTAGATTTCTAGAGACCTCAAACATCCTAGACACACCCAGGAACTCATTAGTAAGCAAGAAAGGTCTCAGCACCCAGTAGCTCTCTCCGAGCTCTTGCACTTAGTAATAAAGGAAGGAATTATCTATAAAAAGAGACAGCCAGCCTTGGATGCAAGCAGCAGAGGACATATGCAAACTTGACAGACTGAGGTGATTAGAAAAGAGCCAAATAGTCCTATGTATTTCACTAGCTGGTTGTGTCCTTTCTGTACTGAAGAAGAAGACAAAGAAAGTGGAGAAGTTAGCAATTGTTGTGGAATTTTGGTTTCATTTCATTTAGTTTTCATTTTGAGATTTGGAGAGAAGTTCAATTATATGGAAAGCTGACTTCTGTGGACAGTATTCCCTTGGGCTGTTAGATATCTGAGAGGTTGATTGTTGAGGCTTTTCAAGGAAGATGGTATGCTACATTACAAGTCTAACACTGGTCACCTTTCACACCCTGGAAATATGGCAGTTGCTCTCTGAACTACTTATAAGCCAATACAGAAAGGCAAGGAATTCAAAATATGTCATGTTTTTAATGCTATACATTAAACTCAATTTCAGATGTCCAGTCCTCTGCCTATATCTCCTGTTGAGCTTATATTTTTTATTTGTACGGTGATTTTAGTTTGCAATTTAACATAAATGGTTGATGAAAATGCTTTAATTTAACCTGATTTTTAGTTAGCTTTAGAATAAAAGGAGTAACAGCTATATCTCTGAAAGTGAAAAAAATTACATCAGATGATGGAAGATCATAAAAGGTTCCTAGTAATAGATCCGAGATTGCATAGATGGAGATGATGCTGAGGAAGGATTTGGAAAAGATCATAATCCTTTATTTAGCGTTTTCGGAGCTTAAAAAAATCCTGTCATATGCATTTCTTTACTTGAGTTTCCTAATAACCCTATAAGAGAGATACCATTTGCCCACTTAAAAATACAGAAGCAGATTTAGAGTTTTACCATAAGACAGCTTAGAACTGCAGAAAAATTACTATTTTTCAAGTCTGATGCTTTCCTCAATCCTCCTTTGCTCGTCTCTTACCAGTGAAAAACAAGCTATCCTTATCACTTACCTCTAATTTCAGTGATGATTAATCAGCAGCCCTCATTTGGATAATACTAATCAAGTTATTTTATAATGGCACAAATTTGGATAGTTACTGTGCATATCTGACTGATGTAGGCTTTACAGCAGGGAATCAGCAAGCATTGGAGTAGAATCTGGAATCTCTTTGGGCCACTGACTTCTCTTATGCAATCCCTTCATCAAATTCTAACTTAACAGACCTTTCCAAATGTAAGGTGTTTTTTCCCTGACTCAGCTGATACCAACAACTCTAGAGCCCAGAGGTGAAAAAAACACCACTTGCTTTATGATTGACAGATGATACAGTGAATAACTCACCAATAATGGCCTTAGTCACGCAACTCAATTTTCCAGCTAAGAAATTGTTGTTTCATGTAATAGTTCAAAGCGGCATGGCTTCCTGGCAGGAGATGTAAGTTGACTGTTGTGGCATTATTCAGCATGATGATTATCATGGATTTATAGCTGTTTCTTGAATAAACCATATTACATGCACTTGGAATACTATATAGAATAAGAATATGAAATATCTATCTCCTCCCATTTCCACATTTTCTGTTTCTGTAGTAATGTCAGTTGAAGCTGACATTCACTCTAAGTCCATATCTAATGTGTTGCAACTAATATCCTTGTTTACTTGTCCTGTCAGCTCTAAGCTTTACATTTGGAAGGTTTTCAATGGCTCTTGTTGGCAAAAAAAGTGAAGGAGTAGATGGAGAGAGACTGCCACTACAGCCAAATTTCAGTCACATAGCCTGTCAGTACTAATGAATGCCCTTGAAGCAGGTACTGTAAATGCCCAAAGTTGGGATTGAGCTGCTTTTTGAGTCTGGATCATTTGGATAAACAGACATCTCCTCTCTAAATACTAAGTCCCAATAGTTGGGCTCTGGGTATAGAGCTAATTCTATCAGTGTCACAGGTTGGAGCATTTGGATTGCTGATGGATGAGCTGTTTGACTTCAGGTTCCTTTCTATGCTGAGAGGGCTACTTTGGTCTTATTCCTAAGTCATATAAATGAGATACTGTAGGTTTTTCCGCTAGTTCCCCTCCATTCTTTTAGCATCATAAAGTTTAATGTGTTTTCAGCTACCTCATTAGTATTGTATAATTGTTAATAGCACCATATCTAGAATTAAGCAGACCAATGTTCAGATATTGATTACAAGTTATTTAACACGCCTAAGTCTTAGTTGTCTTCTCTGTATAATGAGATGATACTAAGATACCAAGCCACGTAAAATTGTTGTGAAGTTTAAATGAAATAATATGAAAAAAAATGAAGCATAGTGCCTGGAACATAGAAAATATTTTTGAAGTACCTTTGATACTGCTATTATGCAAATGACTTAAATAATGTCCCCCTCCCAGATATAGTGAGAGTTTTCTTGATATTAAGAAGTTAATAGTAATAAGCACTTTGGGAAAGAAATAATTTGTTTTTCTTGTTTCCAGATGTGGAGAATAGCAACCATTTCCCTTTTCTTCTGTGTGTACAGTAATTACTGTTACATGTTATAGCAATTATTAACTTCTTAAAACCATAGAGGCAAATGTAAAGAAAAAGATCTCTAGCTTTTATTGAGTTGAAGCAAAAAGTGACCCAGGTTTAATCATGGTCCCTCTTATCAAAAAGAAAAATGATACTAAATTGGGTACTTAAAAGCAAGGTTTAAAAAAGTAGGAAAAATGCATGTACCATCTCCATTGAGATTAGAGTTCTGCAGAAATTCAGTTGAAAGGATTTTGTGGCAGAATGGCTAGTAAAGGTGAGAGTTGTGAATAACGCACACCTCAAATAGATGTTCAGTTTAGGGGGATTGAGAAGGATCAATTAAGTAGAAGTGACCACAGCAGAATCAAGCCATCTCATGGCTTTGAAATGCTACAGTTTTTTGTTTGTTTGTTTGGTTGGTTGGTTGGTTGGTTTGGTTTTTTCAAATGGTTAGGAAAAGGCAGCATTATATTTTCCTGTATAGTGGGAGTGTCTTAGAATCTATTGCAGTGCATATTGTAAGTAATATGACCACTAACCTAACATTTGTGCCTTTCTTTGTGGTGTTCAAGTATTTTAAAACATATTTTGAGTTTTTACCATGAAAACCTTTTGTTTTAGTTGTGAATAGCTTGTGGTTTAAGAAATAGTGTCCTGTTATGTGAATTAGAGATGAGATTTCAGCTAACTTTGGGCCACCACACTGAATGGTGTAAGAAGTTACGCTTTATCAGCTAACAGTTGCTACTTACATTCCTCATCTCTTGTAGGATGTAATTTTCTTCCCAGGTAGTTCATGCTCATGGACAGCAGGATTTTGTATGACAGTTTTCACTCTGCAAAGCAGTCATTTAATATTCTTAAAGAATAAGTATCATGTTATCAGTTCATTAGTAAAATGGCTTGTGCAGAAGATCAACAGTTGGCCTTCAACACAGTTCCATTTTGTCTAAAAGAAATTTAATATATTTTGAAATGCTGGAACCCCAGCCAGCATGGAATTATACTGCAGCAGTTCCATCTAAAGCTGTTCTTTTCTTCCTTTTTTTGCCATAAACAAGCATCACAGAATCAAATCCATTGAGAAGAAACTACTTGCTTTGCCAACACAATTAGTTTTGTAAGAAGCCTCTGTTTTCAGATCGTTCTTCTCCAAAGTCCAAGTTGGATGGCTGTGGTTACTTTTTAATTAATATTTTTAAAGAGCCCCCTTTTTCCCCGAGTTTCTAAGCAGATTTAGCCGGCTTAAAATGACTCGTCCACAAGGTGATTTCAATGCCATCTCTAAAACAAGTAAAACTATGACTTTGGGTACTGTTTCTCTCCTATCTCTTTTAATTTTCATAAAATCTATTCACTTAAGGGAATTTTTCTTCTGGACTGGGCACTGTTTTCTCCAAAAATAAAAATTGCAGCCATGAAAGGAAATGAGAGGGGGAAAAAAGCCTG
The DNA here is from genome assembly GCA_004363535.1 of Dasyprocta punctata. Classification (NCBI taxonomy): domain Eukaryota; kingdom Metazoa; phylum Chordata; class Mammalia; order Rodentia; family Dasyproctidae; genus Dasyprocta; species Dasyprocta punctata. The sequence goes on along the minus strand of RJWM01000157.1, from coordinate 174,892 downwards.
CAGTTTTCACTTTCAGTGTGAAGAGCAAAACAATCAAGTGATCATTATTATCTTTTATGGTTTACTTTTATATTCTTGTTTCTTTATTGCCGTTAGCTTCTTTGATGAGTGAATTTTAATTCCGATCTTCAGGTTTAGTGGCTGAGTATCACTCCACATAAACATTCTGTAGGGGGGATTATACCTCTCCCTTTACAGGATCAAGCAGCTTAGACCTTAAGTATAATTGCTTGGTTCTTTTAGTTGTGTGGGCCCTGATTAAAAAGTCCTATTGGGCTTCTAGAGTCTGTTAAAGAGAAGACTGCTAATGTGATGGTTGAAATTGAAATAGCACAGATGCTGATGCTCTAACGACTACCTTTTGTCACACTCATCCTTAAAGAGTTCTTGCACATCTAATCAATGTTTTCTTTCACAAAAGAGATGTTCATCCTATATGTAAATATAAGCTGGACTGTGCTTGACCTCAGTTCTTCATCGTTAGTGCTGAAAACCAATAGACATAAAGGTAAAAATAGCTTTGCGCTTACTCGTCTTTAAAGTTAAGACTCTGGTCACCTTTGGTTTGGAATAGTATAAGGGAGCATTCTCTTGGGAGAGAGAAGCAGAAATAACTTTCCTTGCAACTGAGATTAAAGAGTTTCATGAGGACAAGAAAAACTTTACATAATTCCTTAGAGTAACTTTTTTCTTATTTTAAAGCCAAACTACTTTACAGTTTGTAAGGTCAAGGTGGAATTATCAAAACTCTATTCACTAGGTAAGATTTATTGGCCTTAGATCTATCAAAAACCCAGTTTGGGGACTGAGAAGGAGAAATCTTGCTGTGCTATTTCATAGCTGCCTCTCCCCCCAAGGAACTTCAAAATACAAGGAATACTGGAAGAAATAAGATTTGCAGAAGTGTGCCTTTGTGTCCCTCAGTGTGCTTGATGTGCAGTTGGACCCCGAGCGGAGTGCATTGTGGGGAGCCACCTCTGTAAGCATCAGTATTCTTGGCTGTTCTCCCTTCCTGTGCATTTTGGAGTTAAAGGTGAAATTCCATCTTTAACCCCCTTGTGGTTGTCTGAACAGTGATTAATGAACTAGATGTGATTCCCTGCAGACCTTTCAAAGGGTGGATGAAGGATGGAATCTCAGCTTTTTTTTTTTAAACTGAGCCTTTTGCTTAATACATCTTTTAAAATTAATGTCCCTTTTTGAATGCCAAGAAAACAAAGGGAATTTCTCAAAAGTGTATGCAGCTTGACACAATAGGCCTTAATTAGTGTCAAGGAGATGTTAGGATGAATGGGAAAATGCCCATTTAGCTGATAAGACTGAAAAGTGGAACCTTGTTATGAGCTGTCATCTCAACGTGTATTTAAACTGTAGCAAAACTGAAACATATTTGCCGTATGGATCATAATGACTCCGAAGGAGCCATTATACTCTATTATGTAATTACATAATCAAAGCATGCATAGTAATCAGCTTTTGGAATTCAATGCTAATCAAACATACCTATACTATGTGTTTAAGCTAAAATAGAGAACGTTAATTTGCCATTAGTCAACTAAACAAGAATGTGTATACAGAATATTCATGAATAGCTTAATGTTGCGTCAGATGATATTTTTTTGTTTTGTATTCAGAGGAAATCAACAATTTTAATTGAAGAAAAAACTAGGATGATCACTCTACCATTTGCTGTTCAAAAATTAGCCTCACCTTTTACTGATTATGAAAGATTAGATTAAGTTTAATACCTTTTTCTTCTATAAGCTCAAGTGACACAGCAATAATTATGTTATGGGAAATTCTTATCTAATCCTGACCATCTCCATGCCATAGCATGCAGTGTCATAAATACTCCACAAAACAAAGCTTATAAAACAAGGAAGGAAAAAAAAAATGGGCATATATTGCTTTTGTAATGAGCTTTTGTAATATTGCTTTTGTAATGTTATTTAGAAATAACCAAGATTAGAAATACCTTGATCCCTTAGTCAACAGCTGTGGCCTGCACTTTTGACAGCACTCATGCCCTGTGATTTTTAGACATTTCTTCTCCCTGGGCCTGGGAGTCTTTATAAAGTGAGATGTGATCTCTAAATCCTGTTTGGTTCTATTGAACTTTGATTCCAAAGGGGTTCTATAAAAGAAGGTGACACAAATGACATGTTTGGGTCAACATCATATATTCTTGTGCACTCGGTTATTTGTGATTTGATTTTGCTTATTTTACCTCTAAGCCTGTGCTCTCTGTGGTTGGCATTCTCAATTGTTTCGACCAGTAAGGAGACAGTCCCTGGAGCAATCAACATTTCTACTTAACTGTTTGGGATAGCAAAACATGAATGAGGATCAGAAAGGTTAGCAGAAGCTTTGTAAACAGCAGGAAGATTGATTGTTTTTGATTTTAAATAAATATTCAAATATTCATCAAGTTTGAAATATTGCCTCTCTTCAAAATAAAGAATTTGTGTTGAAGAAGTCTCACCCTTGACCTTAATCCACAGTTGACAGACCCCCTCTTTTAGGCACTAGCTCACTGTCTCATATAAGTATTGGCTGACTAAAAATGTTACTCTAATGTTCAAATGGGGCTGAAATATTTTATCAAAAGCTTTCGTGGCTTGAACTTCAAATAATTTACTTTCAAATTACTTTTGCTGTAATTCTTATTAATTCAAATAGGTTTCTGATTTGATATAAAACTCTGTAAATGCAGGGAACAGTTTAATGAATTAAAAGATAGGATTGAGTCTTTTAAAGGAAATGTACAGAATATGCTGACAATAATTGCTTAGATAGAAATCAAATCTTAATGGCTTTGTTAATGATTTGTAGTGCACACTGTGTTTACATTGACTTGGGGGAGCATATGCAGTTAGAAAGATTTTTCCCTCCAGGCTTCAACAGAATCTTCTTTTTTTTTTTTTTTTTTTTTTTTTTTTTTTTT
>RJWM01000157.1:0-171848 GCA_004363535.1 Dasyprocta punctata | reverse complement strand
ACAAAAGTTTCAAACCTGTGGGGCTGCGGATATAGCTCAGTGGTACAGCACCTGCCTAGCAAGTGCAAGGCCATGAATTCAATTCCTAATACCAAATAATAATGATAATACTAATAATAGGGCCAGGGATATAGCTCAGCAGCACAGCGCCTACCTGGCAAGTGCGAGGTCATGCGTTTGATCCCCAGTACCAGAAATAATAATATAATAATAATAGTTTCAAACCTAGATGGCCTGTGAAGGATAAGAATGAGTAACTGAGATTTTCATTTGTGTAAAATTTCAAATGTAACTATAGTGAGATTTTTAAAATACTAACTACATCACTCATCAGCAGGCTGTTTATTTCTTTTTTTTTTTTTTAACCATCTGTATTTTGGATTTGAGTGCTTCTTTCTTAGACAGTGACCATGCTGGTTCAGTGTTATGTACAGTCTTCTGTAGAATAGGGGGCAGGGCAGGGCGGGGCGGAGGAGGCTAATGTGATTTTTGCTATTGAAGGAATAGGTCAGAACTCTTACTTGCTATCAGTCTGGGCAAACTGTCATCCCTAGTTAAGGGTCATGGGTGCTCCTCCCTGTCAGTAAGAGTTTACAAAGTTGCCATAGCATAGACTGATTTCTGTTTTAACTATGACTTGCCCTTTTATTACGGACTTGACTAGAGAGACTCCCCAGTGTAAATGAAGTGCTTTATTTATTAACAGCCAGGCAGTGGGGCAAAAGCTCTCAGTACTGGCAAATGCCTGCCATGCTCTGGTAATAAAGGCTTTCTCTGGGGGCAGGGTGTGCTGCACACTGAAAGAAGGAAGCAGTAGCAAACAAGGTGTTTTACATTCAGGACAGTTTCTCTCTCATCTTGAAGTATGTAATTGTGTTCTGGATAAATTGTGAAAATAAAAAACATCAGAAGTTGCTCACAGGGAAATAGCACTCTTTAAAAACAAGTACATTTTCCAAGGCAGTGCCAATAGAACCTTGGCAACCAGTGCTGATGTTGGCGGTAAGAAGTCCAAGCTATGTGGGCAGGAGAACCTAACACAATGGGGTTCAGATGCCAGATTGGTCACTTAGCTGAATTACATTAACTGACTGAAATCTGTCTGAGGTTTTCGTCTTTAAAGTGGAGATATTGCAAACTGCACAAGTTTGAGGGGGAGAAGTGTGTAACGCAGCTAGCGTGGTGTCCAGCACTGGATGAACGTGTATTCTCTCTCCTGTTTCTCATTTCTAGTTCTTGCTTTAAGATCTGCCCCATCACCTCCCTAAGGAGGGCATATTGTTGATTGAGTGGACTCCAATCAATGCAATGCTGTCTCAGTGGAGTTTATAACAAAATGAGGTTTTTAGGAAAGAATCCACAAGCTGCATTAATTGAAGTCTGAATAAAGAGATTTATGTGTCAGCTGCACCTCCACCCATACTCCAACCCTCACCAGCTTGCCAATCATCAAAATAAATTTTTACCTTTTTTAGATGAAAAGTTTTGTCTTATTATAATGAATGTCCTAGCAACTTCTAGTTTACCACAGGAGACTTGCATGTGAATGAATGGGCCTCTCCAGTGCCAGAGTTTTATTTTTAGAAATTGTGGGGCAAATCTGGAAGTTATACATAATATATTTCCATAGCATAATAGTCACTGGTATAAATTAAAATCCAGTTTGATTCCAACTCCTAAATCTTACCTTTATATACCAGTTAGTAGTCAAAAATGTCTATACATGCCAGACGTTCTCTCCTTAAAATAAATTACCTTGCTGTTAACAGACTTATTTAATGGCTACAGTATATTGTACCTATTTGATTTTTTTCCCCCAGAATATGTGCTATTTCTGCCTTGACAGTATACCTGTTAAGTGAGTTTTAGAAAATCAGAAAGGTTTTTTTTTATTTTAATGTGAATTTTTTAAGAAAGCACCAAAGTTGCCTGTTTCTCTCCATCTACTATACATCAAATTGTGTTTTATAACAACCTAATTGTCATGATACCTATTTCAAGGGGAAATTTATCAAGTCACAGTGCACCCTTCTGTTTGGAAGAAATATTTGAGGATGTGAGCAGAAATTATTTTTACATAAAGGCTTCAGGCTGTTAAGAGTACTGACATACATACCGTATTTTCATCACTGTCATTCACTTCCTTTGCCTCAAATAAATAGGTCATTATTATCCCATTGCAGCCATCTTATGGTGCCTCAGAGTATGGAGCTCTGTTTAATATAAGTGCCATTCAACTGACCCGTATAATTTATTGGTGATTTTTACAAAATGACATCCTTGGGCCACCACCATCAGCCAAAGCACTTTGATATCTTTCAGCAAAATATTTATTATCCCACAGTTTTTGGTTTTTTTTGTTTTTTTTGTTTTTTTTTTAAAGCATTAGCATTACCACCATGTTAACACAGCTAGAAATGGGCATGTTTTGAATTACTGGGTTTTATATTCACTTTAATAATTAAATAATAATAATACCATAATGTTCTTAATATTACTATAATTTTTTTAGAGCACATCAAGGGCAAAAATTTACAAATGGCAAAAGATTACCTGAATAATTTACTTTATATGATACATTAAAAATGTCTAGTCTTACAATACCTAATTAAAGGTACAATTAGAAATGTTTAGACTTTAATAAAAATACGCAGGAACTTCTGATTCTGTTCTATTGCCTTCATTGCTTAAAACAAAAGCGATGGTCAAGTCCTATTTGCTCTCTCTTTTGTCTAAATGCTTTATAGCCTTAATGTGAATGTAGTATGCTCCTCTCAAAATATACTAGCCTCAGGATTTTTGAATAAAGAGCTAAAATTAAAGCTCTTAGTTATTTCCACAGGAACTGTTCTATTAGAGCATAATTGAATTGCAAGTGGCTTCAAGTCCCAGTAGCTTCAAGATACAGTAGTAGTTAGCATCTGTGAGGCCCTGTTTTACCTTGAAGGGATTATGCCTATCAACAGGCAGTCTTTTCTCATGTATCTTTTGTAAACTGAAGATTATTTATATTGCTAATAGACCTTCTTTTGATATAAGACCCCTCCCTTTTCAAGAAGCAAATAAGATGCCTTTTGGCGTTCTAGTCACATGACTTGAGGTGGCTAGAGCACTTGAATCATGCAGTTTCATTTTTCCTTAATTTTCTTAGTAGATTGTGTTACCCTGAGAATATAAAAATTTTGTCCATCCTGTACATACTTTGCCAGGGTCAAAAAACCCTCCCCCAAAAAACTTGTTTGATGGGAAGTCCCTTCTTATTCTTTTCTCAAATCTGTGAACAAACTACTCCCTCCAGCTGGGTTCTGAATTCTGTATTTGTCACAGTAATCCACTAAGGAAAAAAATAGTAAGAATGCTTTCATTTTTTCTGATCACTTTTTCTGTTTGTTGTTATTTTGTAATACTGGTTCAGCCTACTAAGCTTCTTCTACTGGATCAAGCTAGGGAAAACCTACCTTCTCACCCACTGGCTGAGTCATAGAGCTCAAGGTCAGGTTTCATTTTGGTTTGTTCCTCAAGCATCAAGAAGTTTTGTTTATCTGTGGCTCTAATAATCTTTTCTGCCTCTTATCCTTCTAGTTTCCCCTCTTTCTAATTCTCTGCCAGGCTGGTCTATTTCTAGGTGGATTTGGCTTAAAGCCATCTTAGACACCCTTCTCACACTTTCTGACTATGTCCTGCCAAGAAAAGATCCTTCAGCAGAAATATGATAGCAGGTGGAAATCTTCCATTTATTCTAATTGCATCTCTATTTATGCTGTCTCAATTTTTTCCCTAGATTAGCATTTATCTTTGACCTTTTTGTCTTGATGTGACAACTTTTTTTAAAGGAGCAAATAAACCACCCTGAGCTGATGTGTAGCAGCTACATAGAGAGCTCCTCTCTTAGGTAGCGACTGTGATCGTGCATTCCTGTATTCACAATACTCCCTGCACATCATAATGGCTTAATAACTGCGTGGCTTTGACATCCAGAGAAAGGATGATGGTGATGATGGTGATGATATGATGATGCTGACAGTAGCAACAGCTACCATTTATTTACTTTTCTGAGAAGCTAGACATTGCTCAGTGCTTTATATCAGCTCTGTGAGATAGCTTTTAATTACTGTCCCCATTTTCAGATGAGAAAATGACTCAGGGACTTTAAATAATTTTCCTGATACAGTTAAAAACCAGTCCCCCCAACACACACACAGACACACACACACACACACACAGCTAAAAAGTGGCCTCCCCTCCTTCCTGATTGACCCATACATCTACCCTTATAATACCTTTTTTGTTCTTAAATAAGGGTGAGGTTATCCCTTTTTACTCAAATTGCAACTTTTTTAAGGCCGGGATGTCATTTGTGTCTGTATTCCCTGCTATGCAGGGTTCAGAGTTGAACAATTGACAATTGCTTCATCTTTTACTTCTGAATTGAACTCTCCTCCTCTTAACCTGTGTCGTGGAGCATTTAGGACATTTATGAGGTGCTGTGACTGCTGTCACTGATCTTAGAAGCAACAAACTAGAGCAGATCTGGAGATGTCTTCTATCAGTGGATCTGAAAAGCCTCGACTTTTTGACATGTCCTAAAACGAATTTTCTAAATGGCTAGACGGGGTGATCTACAGTAAGAGGCAGGGGTTCAGAGCTGCCCAGGGCTTGAGTAAGCCCTGAAGGTGTGAGAGTAGAGTAACAAACTCTCAAGTCTAAGCCTTTCCTAGATTTTATTGAGACCTCGAAAACTCGTAGTCCCATCGTGACTTGCACATAGTGACTAAATGAACTGCCTATACATTGGGAACGTTGACATCTACTAACAAGACAAGATTAGTTATCGAATCTCCTACCTACTTCTGTTAAGTGGACTCTTGAGTTTTCTGTGAGGCGACCAAATAGCTTAGCTCAAGGGCGTGTGAGCTATGGTTGACCATACATGCATCTTCCTCCCTTGGCTGGGAAAGCTTCAGCTTCTCACAGAAGCCAGTACTCTGACCTTTCCAATACCTCCATAGTTTACTACCCAGCAGTGCAAAATACTGGAGGCTAGGACTTCAGCATTGCAACCTTTGAGACCATATCAATTCCAGGCTTAACTGTAGTTTATCTCTAGATCAGCCTTAGTTTAATAGCCTCATTTTATGAACTTGAGAGAAAAGTATTAGAGTCATACCAAACGTTGCTACTTGTGTTCATTCTCTGATATACTTCTCACTTCTTATTTTTCATTTTAATCGATACTATGAAGCAAATTATAGTTGATGGCATTTTTTTCTGATCTTTTTCTCCTTTTTTTTTTTTTTTTAAGGTAATGGACAGAATCTGTTTACGAAAGACGTGACAGTGATTGAAGGAGAAGTTGCAACCATCAGCTGCCAAGTCAATAAGAGTGACGACTCTGTGATTCAACTCCTGAATCCCAACAGGCAGACCATTTATTTCAGGGACTTCAGGCGTAAGTTTCCGTCCCTATCATGTTAGACCACAACTTTTTCCTACATGTTGTCTGATAAAGAGATTGCTAAAGCCACCTTTTTTAAATTTAATATTAGATGCTTAAAGTTTAGTCAATTCTTTAAAGAGAAGAAGAGGCAGACAATCATAATCTTTCTACTTAATAGAAACCTTGAATGGTCCCTTTTAAAATTAAGGCAGTCTTACTTTGCAATAGGAATTGATTGTAGTAATTCAAAGTGAATTGCAATTGAGTCCCAAATACTTAGCTGACACAAACAACTCAAATAGGGTAAGACAAGGAAAATACAGCATTCTGAAAGATAATCTGTTTGGTTTGAAGATGGTAGTTTCCAGGGCTATCTGTGCTTAAATGACAAAACCAAATCTCTTACCATAGCCTCTGGTATATGAAGATATTTATGTGCTGAAATCTTTCCAAATGTATTATAATGAAAGGTGATCATGGAAACTAGGCTGTGTATAATAGAAACTGTTAGATCAAATATCACAGTATGACAAGAACAAGAAGCAAATCTTTGGGAAAAAAATGTTATTTGAGAGTATTGATAACTGAACCAAAGCAAATATCCAGTATGTCCCTTTCTGGTTACTTGTCACTTTTCCTCCCCAAAAGGCAAGGACAGTTGTGAAAACAGTTGATAAACCTAAAGAACATAGGTATGAATGAAGGAGGATAAAAGAGGGAAGCTAGCTTCCTATTCTGAAATTGAATTTTTGTCATTATAGGCTAAAGTAGTCTTTGCAAAAGTTGATAGATTTTAAAAGAGAACATTCAAAGTAAATAAGAAGTCCATATACATTGCAATTGTAGCAGTTCTGGTTTCCTTCTTGATATCTAGTTTCATGCTGTGAAGCTGAATATAGCTAGAGCACTACAGGACCACCTTAAGTCTTTGTAAGCCTTAGACCATCCACGTTTGACATCTTCACCTCAAGTCACATCACATGAATTAAGATGCATCCAAGTTAACAGGACTACTTTGTTATAACATTTTAAATGGTTTTTATTTTGCTTTGGAATTATCATTAATGATTTTTAAAATTTGGAACCAGTGCTTTTTTTTTTTTTTTTAAACCCTGGAATTTTTAAAGACAACATTAAAAGCTTGTAGGCCCTAGTTTCTGAACTTCTAGTGCCCAAAGGCTAAGAAGGGCTGGCTTCCTATGTCAGGGGACTCAAAATTTGCCCTTTCCTTCCATTATCATTTTGCCTACCTTAGATATGAAACTTGAAACAATTTATGAATAAGTGCTGAAACAGACAGTGGCTGGAATAATGCCAAATGGGGTGTGTGTGTATATGCTCACATGTGTACCGCCCATATGTGCGAATTTCCTTTGGGTAGGGTTATTTGTTTGCATCCATTTATTGCAGAAGCTCAACTTTCTTTTCACCTAGTTCAGGAAAATAGATGGTTGTCTTTCTCACAATCGCTAACACTTTGTTTTGTTTCACAGCTTTGAAAGACAGCAGGTTTCAGTTGCTGAATTTTTCTAGCAGTGAACTCAAAGTGTCGTTGACAAACGTCTCAATTTCTGATGAAGGGCGTTACTTCTGCCAGCTCTACACTGACCCCCCACAGGAAAGTTACACTACCATCACAGTCCTGGGTAAGAAATATGTGCAGCCATTATCCTGGGGAACAGAATGGGGGTGGCTTGTACTATCAGCTGGCTTCCAGCAGCAAGGAAAAGGTTAACAGTGAATTTCACTGTTCTAACTTGTTTTAGGACGAATCACCACCCATCTTGCTGAATTTTAAAAATAGCCTATTTTACCAAGCGCTCTGAGGAATGGCAATCAGCAGTCTTTATAGATCCCACCTGCTTTTGGGTTTCAACCCTCAAACTTCAGAAGCAAAGATCAAGAGAATTTCGAGCCCTCAAATGAATCACTCACCACATGAAATGTCATTGCTTCTACCAGGATTTTTTTTTTCCTTCTGTGCAGAAGTAGGGAAGCTAGGCTCCACATCTGTAACCCAGGGCAGAGCTCTGTTATGAAATCTGTGTCATGAGTTTTTCTTCTGAGCTACATCCTCATTTTAATGTTACTGATCTCCTTTTCTCTGGCTTCACTTGTTGCCTTGTTTACTGCTTATAATCTAGATTATTCTACCACACTCATATCCCAGGAATACATACTTTGCTACAAAGTACAACCATTGGACATAAAAGAGTTAAGAGCTCTTTAACTGATAATAAGCAAATAGCTGTTGACAGGCTGTTAGGGACACTCAAATGACTTCATTTATGGTTGCCAGACTGTGATTTTCAGCAAAATCTCAGCAACCAGGTTTCTGTGTTTATATTTTGATAGTCAGCAGATAGTTCTATGCTGAAGGTGGTCTGAATTAGTCACCTTTTGGACAAACGTACTCCAGTGCATAACACAGCTGATCTGGATTTTTGAAAATGAATTTTCAAGGACATACACTGTAGCATGAGGCCAGATCTCTGATTTACACCTTCAGGAAGATGATGAATCAAAGTCTATTTGAGGCAGCAGACTGCAGCTTTTTGGTGTAATGATATGAAGATTAAAGGGAAAAGATAAATACGAAGGGCATTTTTGCTTGGTGTGTGCACATACATGTATTTATGGATGTACATACTGAGCTGCTGCATCATTACTTTATTTAAACACAGCTGTAAATGAGAAAACATTTTTTTAAATTCATTAAGCCAGAACATGTCCCCAAAGCTTACATATATGGTTTGGTAAGAGTAAGAGGAATAGTGGTTTTAGAAAGCCACGTTTAAAGTCTGTCCACTCAATTCCTAATGTGGTCTATGTTTAATGATAGATGACTTTCAGGTGTACATATGTGTCAGTACTGTGCCTTTAATTCATATTAGACCTACAGAAATAGTAAGCTTAAATTTTTCTGGAATAATTATTATGGTGTTTTATGGTTATACCAAAATTCACAATCATGCATTTAAAAACTTTTCTGCCTCCTTGCTTGTTATAAGTATGTGAAAACAGTTTGCTTATTTCAGTAAGTCATTAGTTGCCTAAATTTTAAATTGACCTTCTACTCATTGACTCATTGTCATTAGTGGCATTTCCACAGAAGTGACAGCAATGAAGAGGAATGTGTGTCTGGTATTTTGAATTTTCAGAATATTTTACTGCTGGTATCTTTATCGATATCTTAATTTTACAGGACAAAAACAGTAACAACAGAGGTTAGCCAGTCTAACCAGGTTACAAAACACTCCATAAGAATCAAGAATCCATGTCGGTCACAGTGCTGCACACCTGCAATTCTAGCTACTCAAAAGGCTGAGGCAGGAGGATCACAAGTTCAAGGCCAGCCCAGGCAACTTGAAGTGACACTGTCTCAAAATAAGATATTTTCTTTTTTAAAAGATTGAGGATACAGCTCAGCATTCCCTAGGTTTAATCCTTAGTGTTACTCCCCAACTCCCAATCATAAATTTAAGAATTCAAAATGCACCTTACTATTCTCACAACCTTTGTGTCTTCTAGTCTATGTTGTTTTTAGTTAAATCCTGAATGCTACTGCTTCAAGATTTTTTTTCCCCTGAGGGTATACATCTTTTGTTTTCAGAAGTCTCTCTGGCCATTTGCAAAAAGTTACTACCTGTCAGTTTCCAGTGTCTGGTACATTTATTTTCAGAACCACTGACTGCATTGGACTAGTTTGACTATGGGTATACGAGTGTTTGGGAGCCAACATATTGGCACTAGACTTTTGAGAGGCATGATACCTGTAATCCTTTTGGAGGTCTCATTATTCCAGAAGTAATAGTTTCTTGCTTGTATTTTATAGGGACATTAACTTAAATATACTTGAAAGTAACGCCAGTAGATGTTCTTTTTTGCAGATATTATGCATTCATTTAATATTCTTTCCATTGAATTTATACTAGGAAGCCTTGACGGAGTAAAACTGTTGTCATCAGTGTTTGAGTCTTTTGTATTCCAAAATCTGACAATTTCCCCTGATACTCATATATTCAAACCTTCCTCCTAAGGTTTAGAGTTTTCAGATATTATAATGAATGTAGAAGAATGTATTTGCATTTTTGTTGCCGTCTATGTTTCTCTGAAAAGGATTCCATATATACTTACACAGCTGTCAAACTTCTTGATAGGTTAAAGATGTTCATTTTGCTGCCTATGTTTATTAGTTATTTGATGCATTCAGCAGAATTTGCAGATTACAAAGATTGCAAAGATGGGTACTTGTTAATATCTGTGTCATTCTGTAGTTACTACTATGTTTAGATATTATCTGTATAAAAACTGAACACATTGCTATGATATTTTGCATGTATTTGGGTAGCTTTAGGATATTCATTCACTCCTTCCACTTGTAATGAGTTTCTTTCTTTCTCCAGTACCTAGTGTAGGACTCTTCATACTACCATTTAGGACAGGAGATGAATGGGAGAGAGAATACACTACTCTTAAGATTCCTGTAGCTACTGATGATAGTAGCTAATATTATCATCCTGTTTCTTTCTAAGATTAGTTTTCACTCTTAAAATTCCAGAACAGGAGAACCTAATTACTTTAAAGGGTCTCAGAGTGAGATTTCATGTACTGATCAGCTTTAAGACTCCTCTTTTGTTGTAATTAATATGAGTCAGCTTGATATTGCTGATTTTTTAAAATGTTATAGGCGTGATACTTATAATTAGCACTCTTACAGATTTGAGGTTAGCTAAGAAGAACTTTGACATTTTATTGCTCTTTTCTAGTATTTTTCTCTATGTGATTTTCATTCAGGTTTTCATCTATATACACCTCCTTAGATCTATCTTTGATTATTTTCATTATTGGCTGCGGGCATTTTTTACTAAATGTGTCTGTTTAGTGGACCGTGTATAAGTGTATTCTCTGGTTAGCAGCAGTTTTAATTCATTTTTCTTATAAATGGATTTTTATACTTTACTAACTTCTTTTGTATTGGAGCAGACATTATGAAGTTAAAAGGAAAATAGGATAGGATTAATGCACCAAAATAAATTTTTTTTCTTGCCCAACCTTTTTTTTTCAGAAAGATTTAAATCATCTCATTTATATTTTCCAAAGCTTACTTGCTCTTAAAAAAACTCAGAGCAAAGTCAACTTTATAGTATCAGAAAAACCATCATAAGTCACATTATCAGATTTTATTTTATATTTGTAAACCAAACAGCTCCCACTATACTTGCCTGTTTCTTCTTCTAATCTTAGGAAAGATTAGAAATACTGGTCACAATCTTGAGAAAACTTATTTCTAGACTTGGGGAAAAAATCATTCAGCTATTTCTCGAAATGATGAGCTCAACAATAAACAAGTCTTTTATTTTTCTTTACTGGGCATATTTCCTACCACTTTTGAAGTTTTCTACACTTTTACCTTGACTAAAAAGTTAAAATTGATGCCAGCTCTTCAGGAAAGTAATCCTAGGATTTAGTATTGGTAGAGGAATCACTGTTATTCACAGAACTTCAGGCCACATCTGTTGCAGCAGAGGAGGAATTAACAAGGCTAAGAGCAAACAAGAAATTTGTGTAAGGACCTCACTGCCAATCAAGCTGTCAGTTCCCCCAAAATATGAATAGCAGTTTTTCCTCTGTAGTTACCTAGACCCAGCCATTTTCATTTCCTTACCTGGAACCAAAGGACATTATTTGTCATGTGGAAAGAACACACCATGTTTATGATGAAAAGGAGGGTGTAGAGTTTCTACCAAGAGAAACCGCTGGAGATGAGCAGGTAGTGGTGGTTCAAAGAAGCCTAAGGTGAGGAGTGTAAAAATTCTTCAGGCTCAACATGAATGATGAAAGACTAAGGCAAGATACTGAGGGACACTAAAACCAGCTGTCCAACAAACTACATTTGAGTCTAAGTTCCACTGACTTCACAGCTATCTATAGCAATCTTTTAACAACCCATGGATGTACCCCCATTTCAAGAAGTTTGCCAGGTTTCTACAGAGTGACCATTGAGGTGTCTGTCATGGAATAATAAAGAAGGATCTAATTATTCTATTCTGTAAGACTTTCCAAGATTGCCAGTAGTTTTAAGCATTTACCTTCTGTCATATCCTCGGAGAGCCACCTTCCTCAACTTGATATCCCATCTCAATTTTTATTTTTGCCTATACCTTGAAAAAGACTGTTTTCTGACTTTCATTCCTTCATTTGTTTGAACAGACATTCCTACATCTCTTCCTCCTTGGTTATTTGTTTGTTGTTTGTCTTTTGAGCCAAAGTCTCACTATATGTAGTTCAAACTGACAGTGAGACAAGGTCTTATTTGTAGTTCAGGTTGGTCTTGAACTCACAGTGGTCCTCCTGCCTTAGCCTTGCAAGTGCTAGGATTACAGGTATGCACCACAACACCCAGCTAGTTGTTTCATTTTTTTAAAATGTCCTGTAGTACCATCCCTTATTGCTTACCAACATCCTATTTTCTTTAGACTTGGACAGTCTTTTCTCTGACATTTGATCTAACATTAGCAATTTTTTTAGTATCTGTATTGTGCCATATTCAGAGTGCAGTAATGTTCACTGATCCTAAACATTTACACTCTCCATATATTCCCTATCCAATGTGTACCTCTGTGGGATGCAAGTCTGTAGCCTATTTGACTGTCACATAACATGGATAAATTCTATAAGGACATAGCCAGCTGAAGTCATTTCATCTCCATACTACTACCTCACTGTGTATCCTAAAATGCCAGCAGACATGCAGCTCCAAATTGCATATTAAATTATATTTTTACTTACTGTTTAAAACGTAAACTAGGGTCATTCTTTGTCATGCTTAACTACCCATTTGGGCCATCTCACGTTAGCATTACCAGTTGACCAGATATGTTGTCTTTCTTGTATACAGGGAACAAAGAGGGATGCTTTTGCTTCAGGAGTCACACCTCTCACTACAATACATTATCTTGCTGAGAAATGTATACAACAAATCATTTTACTTTTCTGCTTTCATCATTCTCGCTTAAGAATTTTCACTTGCTTCAATTCAGTATGAAAGTCTTCCTGTGGGCAGAATTTTCACACTGGACTAGAACAGTTGGAATCCCAAGTACATGGTTTAATCCCATAATTTATTGAAGGAGTATCAGAGATATATGTTATTCAACTTGATCATCAGGTTGACATGTTGATACATATTTAATTTCTTATTTCTCTTCTGAGTTGAGAATATTATTAATCATAAGTCTCAGAACTGTCTTTGCTTATTCGTGGTGGTCAGAACACATTTCTAGAGTTACACTACTGAATTCAGTGTTCTTACTGATTTTTATTTCAAGAGGCTCCATCCTGATGTAAGGTTGCACCTTATATAAAGTTTCACTGTCAACTCAGTTTCATTAAAAAAAAACATTTTTGTCATCATCACCAACATCATGCATGCTCTTGATGATATTTTTAATATGTTAGCCCCAAATCTTTGACTGTATATATGTTTAATATTATAGAAAGAGTAGTGTTGTTGTGATATATAAATCTGCTTTGATTTCTAAAATTGGGAGCATTGAAATTCAGAATGTGGAAAATTGCTGCAAACTAATTGGCATTTCCTCTATTATTGCATCTTTGAATCCAAAGGATTTTATTAATATGCCATCTATTGAAGGACATGATTACATTCTAGATTTCTTCGAATCAGTCTAATTAAATAGAACTGGTTCTGGGGCACAATTTTTCTGTGTATGTTTATGGTGAATGAGTCTTTTAACGAACTCCAGGTTTTTTATCTTTGTTGGTAGACTTTGAAATCTGTCATAAGAAGATTGGAATCTGAGGGTTGCATTCAAGGAGAATTATTGCCCTCAGGGCTTTTCAGATAAGGACAATAATTTCAATAGTGTATACTCTTCTTTTATATCCATTTTCAAATCAGTTTTCTAATAACTGATAGATGACTGCTATCTTATTATTATAACATGGTCAGTGATAATTTAGGAGAAGATTGGTCATTTTGTAAGATAAATTTAGGAGAGATTTTCAAATCTACTGATTTTGCATAACTCACTTTACTTAATGTTGACTTTGCTCTTCTTTTTCCTCCTGTGACAGTATGTTTTAAATTTCCATCAGGAATGTCCATTATTTGTCTCTTTTTTGATACAAGTAGTACTAGTTTCTGATAAATAGAAGACTCTATCCAGAAATGGTCTCTGTGTTTATAAAGCCCATATGTTTAATTTGTAGTCCCACCGCGTAACCTGATGATCGATATCCAGAAAGACACTGCAGTGGAAGGCGAGGAGATTGAAGTCAACTGCACTGCCATGGCCAGCAAACCAGCCACAACTATCAGATGGTTCAAAGGGAACAAAGAGCTCAAAGGTATGATGCAGACTGCCTCTACTGAAGTAGTTAGTGGGCACTTGATTTAGCAAGCAGGACTTTGTGAAATTTATAGACAAATGCAAAAACATGCCCCTGAAACAAAAATACTAATTTAGATATAAATTTATTTATAATCAGTTACTAAAGACATCTGAGGCCGTAACATGACAACATTTTCTTCTAAATCATGTCCTTTGTGGTTTGAGGGTTCATGAAGCTGTCCATTTCCCTACTCAGATGTCAAGAAAAATCTAACCCTGTAAACTAGAACTTTTATGCCAGTAAGAACTACTGTGGGGATATCACCTCAACTCAGACTGTCTGTATCTCAATTCTTACTGCTTTTACACTACCTAGTATGGTGACTCAAAGTGGATCAGAATCTCAAATTTGCAAGGTACGTATTTTTTAAAATTCCAAGTCCCACTGCCCCCAATTACATTGAAAGCTGCATTAACTGTGTGCTTTTCTGCAAAAGAGGTTGCATTAAGTAAAGTAAATGTTTTATCTTAATTATGAGGTTACAAGGAACTACCTTTCTTGTGCAACCCAATATATCATTCAGTTGCCCAGTTCACCAGCCTGTTTTGCAAAGGCTCTGACTTTACAGTGATAGTGCAGTGTACATGCTTCAGGTGGTCCTCCTCCAGTGCTTAGTGTTCCTGGGTTTAACTCCTGGATCTTCAAATACCTGCCACCTCAGCTGTTGCATTAGGTGAAGCATATAGCCCAGTGATAGGGAACCTTTTAGAGCTTTCAGTGATATAAGCAGCCCACTGCAGTATGCGTGCCATAGACTTATCACTGCTTTTATAGCCTATATACTCCTCGGCCTTTTTCATCAGTTATCCCAAGCCCCTTTATATGTGCCACCTCTCAGAGTCCTTTCCTTTCAGGGTTACTCTGCAAGTAGTACCCTAAACACAGAATCCTGGAGCTGAAATCCTCCAGTTATTTGACAAAAAAACTAGTTGTTTGCCTCACTTTCCTGTAAAATGGAATAATAATACATACTGTGTAGGATTCTTATGAAGATAAAATGAGTAAATACTCATAAAACATTTAGTTAGCACCCAGACCAATGAGTACTGTCTCTGTGCTTGTTAAATAAGCAAACAATATGATGAAGAAATGAATAAGACCTTTTAGAATGGTGATATAGAAATCTGTATCTGGAAACAGAGGAATTTTTATATAATACCTGAAATTTCCAAAAGCTTGTTCTGTGTTAGTCTCCTATTTCCTAGATATGGTTTTGGAATGAAGCAGTTTCTCATTTCGCCTCTGCTTTTCTGTCTAAGTGAATTGAGCCATTAAATGTGTGCTGATGAATACAAAACATTAAAAGAAAGTTAATGGTGTCCCATGTTCCTGGGAGTACTGGGTTCAGGAAGGGACTGCTTTGGCCTATTCATTCCATCCGGAAGCCTTCTCCCCCTTTTCTGGTTGTTCTTGGATGTGTTTCCCATCTGGCCTGAAGCCCTGTGTCTTACTTTGCTCTAGCCCACTGCCACTGCATCTCTGTGGTCTTCCAGAAGTCTCAGAGTTTAAACATTTCAATTACAATTTCAATTATGTAAATCCATTTAGTTACTTTCCCTCTTAATTGTTGATGATGGGGGTAGGCGAAAGGGGTTGTTTATGTCTATACTGCTGATTGAATTACTTAGGGGATTTGGATGATGTCCTGGAATTTTTAAACAGCATGACAGCGTCGTAGATATTTCAAGTTCAGATGTCAGTAGGGTTGAAAAGCACTTTTCTTTTCCTTCTCCTGAATACCTTGAGCTGCCAAATGTCAAATGGCTGAACTCACAGCTGACTTGCAGGAGATTTTAAGATAAAAGAAACATAAGTAATCTATTTCAGTAAAAATAGTGCATTTGGGGTTGAAAGAGATCTTAAATACCATTCTCAAAGGCTAAGAAGTTAGAAATTAAAGAATAATTATTTTATCATGTATCTATCTACAGATTTCTTTCTCCAAGTGATTTCCATCATATTTATTAAAATAGCAGTGTTTGGTTTGGTAAAGAGGGAAGAGGATATAAAACAGATTAATGGAAAATCACCCAGCTCTGGTTGCTTGATGTGTTATCTGTCTTACAGGCAAATCGGAGGTGGAAGAGTGGTCAGACATGTACACTGTGACCAGTCAGCTGATGCTGAAGGTGCACAAGGAAGATGATGGGGTCCCAGTGATCTGTCAGGTGGAGCACCCTGCAGTCACAGGAAACTTACAGACCCAGCGGTATCTAGAAGTACAGTGTGAGTACACAAGAATCTAATTCTGAGGACATAGCACAGCAGTTGCTTAGAGCCTCTCTATTGGGTGCATATGTACATTTTACATAGCATTGACAGAATTTTTTTCCTATTGTCTAGGTAGAAAAATAATCACAGGATTGTCTTAAGGAAATACTGCCATTGATTTTCCATATTAGAAAGTGCCTATGTGAGTGTGGGAACACTACATTTAACTCAAATGTAAAACTAAAATGACTCCAATCTGCTTTAACAAATGACTGAAATTTAATTTCTTTGAATGTGTAGACTGTCTTTTCTGTGCCAAGTTCAAAATCTAGAGTAATTTCTTCCTCTTTTAATCCCATCATGAGCGATGGATTTTTTATAGGAGGTATTTTATTCTTTTTCTACATCAGCATTTTGTTTTAAATTACGTGTCCACCTCTATTTTATCTTAAATTACAGCGAACTGAAAGTCAGACTCTATTGATCAGTGCCACTTGTCAACGACTTCATCAGTAAAAGCTGTACTGTAGTGAATGAGGTGGTTTCCTTAAGGTGCCCTATAGACTAACTATGTGCTTATTTTTTCTTTTAGACACTTCTGCTTAAAGAAAAAAAATCTAGATTCTACATAAAGACCATTCTCTTGCCCAAGTTGTGTCCAAGTAGGCATAACTCACTTTTCATCAAAGGGTTCTGTAACTTGGTTTCTGAAAATTTCCAGGTGATGTTTGAATATGCACAGTGAAAATATTATGAGTTTGATTAGGGTGGCAGTCATTAGGGAGCTTATGAAGAAAAACCATTACCCTCTGTGAATTCTTGTGTTAATGTCCTACGGCCACTGTAATAAATCACATTACCAGAATCTTGGTGGCTTTAACACAACAGAAATTCATTTGCTCACAATTCTGAAGGATAAAAGACCAAAACTGAGGTGTCGGTTCAGACCCCATTCCCTCCAAAGGCTCTAGGGGAGGATGGTTTGTTGTCTTTTCCGGTTTCTAAGGACTCGGAGAGTTCCTGGGATTTGGCTTCATAAAGTCATTCTCCGTCTTGATGTGGCTGTCTCTTCTCAGTGTTGCTTGTCAGGACACTTGTCATTGGATGTAGGTCCCACTCAGATAGTCCAGAATAGTCTCCCCTTGAGATCTAGAGTTAAGTATATCTACAGAGACTTTTTTTCCATAATAGACCACATTCACAAGCTCCAGTGGTTAGAACCTGGACATACCTTTCGAGGCCACCAGTCAACCATACACGTGCTTTCTCATTTGTTTTGCCTAAACAAAAGACAGGTATAAAAAGTTGTTTGTAAGAGCCATCCTATTCCAGCCTTTTCCTACTCTGTGAACTTGCTCAATTTAACATTACATAATGCAGGTTTTTCTTGTTAATTCATTTTATCTACTTCATTATATAGTTTCATTATGAGCATCATGCTTATAATTTTCATATCACTGAAACTATTGTGTAATGTCCCTATAATGGGAAAACAGAAATGATCAGATATTATCTAAATTGGCAGATAGTAGATTTCTTGTGACTTTGTTAATATGTAATTCATTTAAGCAAACTTAATATCCATTAACTTTCCTTGTAGGGGCCCATTAGCTTTAATAATACATTAGCTCCTTTGTGGGTCCTGAGTAGATACTTGCCCAGTTTCCACCCCTAAACTCTTTATGTAGTTTCGCAGAGTATCTTTTAAATAGAATATAGTTCTATTCACTGCAAAATTACACTGCCAAATGCATAGTATTTCAAGTGGCACACCTCCTGTCCCTTGGAAAACTAGATCATGATCCTTAAAGCTTTGCCTTCCATATTCTGTATATTCAAGAGAGATTTGTCCTCCCCTCCCCCCCAAAAAAAAAACAATAAGGCTTTATATCTGAATCCATTTTACTTCAGTCTAACAAAGTACTACTGGCTCCTGTCTGCAGGAAAGTGACTTTAATTTAACACCTTCCAAAGATGATGATGCATGTAGTGATCATTCCCGACTCTAACATGACTTTTTTCTTTTTTGGAGGAGGGTGACCCTGTGTTCTTTTATCCAATGTAAGTTACTACACAAAAAAAGTATCCTCAATATTCTGTTTTTCAATATGTGTAGGGAAAATTATTCTTATAAAGGTAGGTTAAGAGTTACAGTGCTTTGTACTATTATGAATGAGAATTTAGGATGTGGTTTGAAATCCAAAATAAGCTTGTCAGTAATGAAGAAAGTCACCTGATACTTGACTAGTGTCCATTCCTAGAACACTATTAAGAACTTCACAAAGTCAGCCAGGAATACCTCAAATTACTTCACACAGGAATTGAATTGTGTATATCATTTCCTCCCAGCTTTCCTCTCCCCAAGCACCAGCAGCTGTGCACTAACAGAAGTGTCTCACCTCAGGTGCCAGCATCACTGGTCAGCAAGCCCTATACCCACGCTTCTCCTAGTGGTACAGGGCACAGCTCCATTCCTTCATAGCAGTTGTTTCTCTGAAGACAAGTGACACCAGATCCTGATGGCCATGAGAATAGAAGAGACCTCTGAGTATGTGCGAGTCTTGCAACACTTTGTTCAATAGCCAGTCTGCATGGGTGTTTAATTATGGTGAATACCCTGTGAGGAGTGACAGTGTACCTGCATTTTGAATTGAACCAAACCCTTAAAGCTGGACGGTCTTGTTCTTTTGGGGATCATTGATCCCTTTAAAATTCATTGATAGCTGTAGACCTAGAAAAGATGAGTAAAACCACGTACTCACCACATTTTGGTTACAGTCTAAGGAGTCTATTGACCTGTTTTTCTTTCAGTCACTTTATTGCCTTAGCTTAACCAAAATCTATGTAATAATATCTGTAAAATTGTTTTGTTTTATTTTTATATGTATATATATATATATATGTTTTTAAATATACAATTGTTTTTTAAATATCCTTTTCTTTGCTACTTAAAAATACTTCTTATCCTT
Organism: Dasyprocta punctata; assembly: GCA_004363535.1. Taxonomy (NCBI): domain Eukaryota; kingdom Metazoa; phylum Chordata; class Mammalia; order Rodentia; family Dasyproctidae; genus Dasyprocta; species Dasyprocta punctata. The sequence continues at coordinate 152,813 of RJWM01000157.1, read as the reverse complement.
TTAGTGATAAACATTATAGCCAGGAAATACTAAACCCCTCAGATTTTATTCTGAGTAAATAAGACTACCTTGAGGCAAATCTAATCAGATTTCAATGCTGTTAAGTATGCTCCATTGGTTTAACCCTGGCTTATTTTGGGCAGTGAAGGTTTATGGCAATGTCTGTTTACACACTGCAGAATGAATGAATGTTAACCATGAACAAGGTTGAATAACAGGTGATATATTTGAATTCTGTATAAATTGTATCCTTTTTTAATACATGTTAAGGGAAGTGAACTAGTGACAACCTGAATTGTATGCCATTGATTGAAAAAAAGCATGACAGGATGAAAAGAAAGGAATAGGATTCTCCCCTTAAGATGGAGTATCTCCATATTACATAGAAGCAAGGCTTGAGCCAAAACTCGAAATTGCTTTTGTCTTGTGGATTCAAGTCCTAATTAATTGAACCAGAATTTTGCAGTGTTTGTTTGTTAGTACTCTTATTTATGTTACCAAGAGAAATTGTTGTGCCCAATTATGTGAAAAATCAACCAGATGTGTATGCTGTCATATTTCTAATAATCCTTAAGTTTTTGGTGAGTACAGATATTAATTGTGTAGTATGCATTGAAGTGATTAACATCAATGTAATTTATCATCTGGAGATTTCTAAACATAAGCAAATGAGTTGTTTTGTTCAGCAAGGTGTTGACCCCTTCAGAATCAGTGAATTAACTCCCCCCTCTTTTATTATAAATATGAAAGGCACCACAATCAGCCAAGTGTTCACTTATTTGATTTTCTGGGGCATTAGCCGCTCTTGTTTGTGACATTTCCCTGTTGGGTGCTCGTTTGCAAGCTCATTAATAAGGTTTTCTCATAGGAACGTTGCTGGGAATGGAGAACATACAGTAGGGCTCTTAGTTTCCTAGGTTTTATTGTGAGACTCAGCAAGGGTATAGCAGCAGCACACAGTTAAATGTTTAAAACAGAAAATAATTATATTCTCAAACTGAAATTCAAAGCTCTAATTCCTTATGTGTTATGCGGAGAACAGTTTTTGCTTTCTAATGTTCTGAGCTATATGACCCTAAGCTCTCTCTGCTTTTTTTTTTTTCTGCGAATATCTGTATAGGTGGCATTGCCCAAATTTACAGCGTTGGTTGATTATAGCAGCGCGTGATACAATTGTGGCACGGTTAGTGGAGCTTCCAATCTGAGGGAATGCATTCTTGTCAAATAAAAGCCTGTTTAAATGAGAACAGTGCACTGTCTGTGCATTAAAAGAAAACTGTCTAAATAGCATCAAGGTGGCAACACATAGCGACATAAGCTGGGAATTCAGAGAGAAGCTGTGACCCTCAGTATGGAATTCAGATTGCTGTGCAGAAGGAAGGAAAGCTTACTATGGTCAGAGGCAAATAGGAAGCTCTAGAATTACTGCTGCATGTCTTTGATTTCACTCACCATAGCCTTGCTGTTTAAAATGTTTTGCAAAAATTCTTTTTGTCAGAGTTTTGTGTGTGTATATTTGTAAAAGAAAAAAATTAAGAGATGAGTTTTGAAAGGGAAAATGAAAACAAAGCCTATAGAAATGGGTATTTGAATGTCTTCCCTGCTTTGATTATCATCTGACAGTTAATCATGTATGTGGGCATCATTTTCAAAATGAGTTTTATTGACTGGATGTAGGTAGGTATTTTATAAATCCATATTCCTGTTCATCCAAGGTCCAGAGAAAGGTAGAGTTTTTTTTTTTTTCTTTCATTCCCTCAACTGGAGGAAAATTGGGCATTGAGGGGATGATCAAAACTTGTTCTTTATCTGTGGCAAAATAAATGTTTTTCTGGTATTGATAGTGCCCTGCAGTGAAGCAGGGAAAAAAACCTGGAAATCGGAAGATCTTTCCTGTTTGGAGTGGAGGATAAGACTTAGTTTCCAAGAGCAGCTCCTCTGTCAAATCCTCTCCCCTATCCATTCTGTTTCCAGGTTGTATTCTTCAAAAACATAATAGCTGCTGGTTTCAGATTTGGCCTGTTTTTGTCTGATTTCTAGTCTCTTTTTTAACAGAAACTGCTCTCCCTTCCACTCTTTCTTGCTCGTTCTTTCCTTGTTTCTTTCTTTCTCTCTCTTTTTTAGCAATGAATTGAATTTCAGGGAGGTTGTTTCAGTATTTATTATTCCTCCTGAGACATAATCAAGGGATGGAGATCCCCTGATTGGAGCTAATTTTTTTAACTTGTTATTCTTATATTAACACAGTGGCAGTTGCAAGTTCCCAATGTTCTAAGTGCTGTAGGTTGTTGGTAATTCGTTTTGCAGTACAGGAGAGGATAGGAGGCTCACTGACCAACATTCACAATACAAAGAGTGAATTTTGGGCCACATATATTCCCAGCAAGACTTGAATAATCCTGAAAGGAAAAAAGGGTTTTGTATCCTGCACTACAAAGCCTGTTTTACTAGGCCTTTTCTCATAGACCTAATGTACTTTGTAAAGATGTGTCTATTTTGTTATGGATATTGCATACTTACATAGTGAAACTACTCTTCAAATGCATACCCATTGCTTCATGGTTTTTAACTCAAGGTCAAGTTTTGATTCTGTGAAAGGTTGAATGGTTATGAAGCAAGCTTCTAAGAATCTAAAAAGAATGATCAAACAACATTTTTTTATGTTTCCCTTAAACACCACTTTGTGATGCACCAGAAGTGCCTAAATAAATGTGTAATAAAGGGGAAGTACATAAACCAGAACACTGGCTGAACCTCAGTTTTGGAAGCTGGACTGACCTTCCAAAAGAAAAGCATGGATATTTTGTGATGAAGGCTAAGATCAAGTCACAGTCCTATTTATTTTTTTAATCAGTAGTCAAACTGGGAGTAGAAGTTCATGCCCTAGTATTTCTCCACTGTCTCATTCACTTGCTCCTTCTTTCATTCATTCAGCAGATACATTTTGAATGCCTACTATGCCTTGGGCACTGGCCCTGTGTTGTAGTTTATCAGGAATTTAAAAACAAAACAAAACAAAATCTCTTTCTACAGTGTTTGATTTGCCCAGTATTTCCTTCCAACTTTTGAAAATTTCTTCAAAGATACAGAAACACGTACCGCATTTTGAAACCACTGGGAATATAGCTTTCTGCCACAATAGCATAGAATAAAATTTGGTTCTGTTGAGTGAACAGTAATTTTAATGTCCATAAAATTATTTCCAGCTTTAATCAAGAAGAATGGTATTCAGCTGTAGCATTGTGGTCCCATGTGCTCTTTGGTCTCACCTCAGTCCCACCAGAGTTGATTGCCACCCTCTTAATAGCCCAACCTTCTTCCAAGACTGTGGTTTAACTACCATAATTCATATACCACACGTAACTGCAGGAGATCCTTCACCTCATGAACAAACAAAATGAACTGACAATGAAAATTATTCATGACCATATAATGACAATAGATGTTTGCAGATGTTCACCGAGAGCTCCTTGTGATTCTCTTCCCTAACTAGTCCCAATCACCTTGTATGCTAGACATTGCCCTCCTTTTGTTAAAAGTTGTCCTCTCCCAACAGTTTAGACAGCCATACTATAAACAGATCTCAAATTAATCTTCACATTGTCATTCTACTCCAGACTGCAATAATCCTCCATGATTAGCAAAGAATGTTCAGTCAATGTTTCCTTATTTGAATATACAGGAGCTGACCCAGACCCTCTCCTCAGCCATCCTGATAGTATCCATGTCTATGCTGCCCTTGAGTTCCCCTCAATAGGACTTGAAACAATTGGTCCTTAATCAGCAATCTTCACATCTCATGCTCACCAGTATTTCTAAATATTGGATGAAATCTAAGTAACAAACATGCAGAGGAGAGCCTGTGTCCCAAATGCAGTTGCAAACACAAACTTGCACTGAAGCCTTTGGGCCTGGTTGTGTTCAATGTACAGAAGAATATCCAATGCCAGTGTCCTTTGATTTAGAAGTTCTGTGGAGGAGAAAGAAGGTGGCAAGTACCCCTGGGATATTAAATCTCCTGCAAGAATGTCAGGACAGCATTCCCCTTGCCTCAGCTCTTCTCCTGTGTGCCACATGGGAAGGGTGACCCAGTCACAAGCCAAGTGCAAAATACCTCTTTTAAAAATTAAAACCTTCAGCTTCCGGGGAGATGGCTAAGTGGTGAATGGCAAGAGGAAGAACCTCTCTTGAGATTCAGTGTCCAGATGCTGGAATATAGCAACTCAAGCAAGGAAAAAAAGGAAGGAAGTGGGTTCCCAGGACCTGGGAAGGATCTGAAGAGGAAATTCCACAGAGAGAGTGAAGAAAGAGACTTCAATGAAGGAGGTGACAAGCAACACTTTTTCGCTGAACCCTGACTTACTGTGTGGGAGGGGTGGCTTGAACCAGTAGACCCGTGGTGACTACTAGCAACTGAGAGGCCTCCATAGAGGAACACACCAGTGGAATAGAGCAGTGGACACAGAGGACTGCAGTGGCTAGTGAGTTACTGAGATTTAGATGTCCCCCAAGAAAGGGTGATTGGCCGGTAGCCATCTTGGAGAGGGGCCAACTGATTTTAGAACTCAGAACACTGTGGGCTGGCTCCATCTAGCAGCTGACAGTGTCAGGGTGAGGGCTGCAGAGTTCAAGTCCACTGGAAGTCAAGGAGCCAGGTTCAAGCCAACTGGAGGCACAAGGACTGTTTGTTGCAGACTGAAAGAATCAATTTCCATCCTCACAGCCAGGAACCAGCCTGAATTTCAGTGGAACCGAAAGTACAAACTTGATTGGATTATTCACTACCCTACAATAAAACTATGGGTGGGCTTGCTGAGATTAATCAACATAGATCTGGACTCTGTTTGCGCACTTTGTCTACCAGTAACTGCAGACACACACCTGAAAGTAGACTTTCTTCTTATATTTTCTTTTTTTGTTTTTGTTTTTGTTTTTCTGTTTTACTTTTTCTTTGATTGTTTGTTCTTGTTTTTATGAGTGTGAATATTGCTTGTGCTATTTTGTTGTTCTTGTTCTATTTGTTCTTGTTTTTATTTCTTGCTTCTCTCTTGCACTCCTATCTTTTTCACCAGTTTCCCAAAGTTTGCTTAATTTTTCTTTGTGCTCCAGCCTTGCTTCAAATTTTTTCTTTTATTTCTCTTTTTATCCCCTAACCCCTTTTAAATTTTCTCTCCTGAGGGTAAATTTGCCATACTGAGGACTTATTTACTGTATACAATGTTCTGCATTGTTTTAGATTTTGTTATATAACCACAAATCTAGTTCATGTGGCCCTTGAAGGTGACAAATTAGTAGTTACCACAGTTTGTCATTTTCTAGGCTGTGTTTAATGCTATTGTTATTGGTGATTGTACTACTTTAACCAAGTTGACATAATTATCCTAGTCAGTTGTTCTTCCTGGTATGCCAAGACTGAGACTGCCTAAGGGTTGTACAAAAATATTATAGGCAAGGGTGAGAGAATCAAGTGCTAAGCCAAATAGGCAACAACTTCTCATCCCCAATAAATTGAAGAGGTAAAAAGGATCTTGGAACAGATTCAAAACTCAAAAGCCAGCTATACCTGGAGGACATCTCTGAGAAATAGTCATTTCCTAAGGGTTCTAAATACTGGAAACAAAGCTACTCACCATAAGCAATGTACAAGCATTAACCCAGGAATTAAACTGAAAGAAAGAAAGAAGAAAAGAACAGAACAGAACAGAACACAGAAGTAAGATGCAACCTCAGACTTCCAGCTCAACAAAGGCAAGCCCAAGTGTTATTGAGGTGGAACAATTTGAAAACCACCCACCTGACTCATGAAGTAGTACACTGAAGTAGTACAAGGCAGATGAATGAGGATCTAGAAAAATTCCAGTCACCAGTAATTTCTCACATAGTTATAAAGAAGGTGACCATAATGAAAAATGAGTTAGCAACTCTACAATAGATACAAATAAAACAAATAGAGGAGTTTAGAAAAATGATGGAAGCTATGAACACCCAACATAGGAAAGAAATGGAATTCATGAAACATATTCAAACAGATATCCAGGAGATTAAAACTTCCTCTGAAAGTGTATGCAGCAGAATGAGCCAATGTGAGGACAGAGTATTATATACAGAATATCCTTTTTATTGTTTTCATTATTTTGTTGGGTTGGGTTTTGTTCTGTTTTGTTTTGTTTGATTTTATTGTATGTGATGGCATGGGCAGCTGTTTCAAAGATAGCAAGATATATTATGGTAGCCATTTTTAATTCACTGTTATCTTGTTTTGAAGTCTTTTATTGCATTCATTGTTTTATTTTTATTGGTTCTATTGTGTTTTGTTTGATTTTTACTATGTCTGAAGGTATATGCAGCTGTTTTGAAGACAGCAGGAGGCATTATGGTAACGATTGTTTATTTCCTATTGTTTTGAAGTCCTGTGCCACTTACACTGGTTTGTTTTGATTGGCTTTGTTCTGTTTTGTTTTACTTGGTTTTATTCTCTTTAAAATAAAAATTAAAACAAAAAACTACAGAAAGGCATATAAGAGTCAATCAGTAGTCCAGAAATGCAACACAAGAACAGAACATTAAAAACTCTTAGAGAAAAGAAAGAAATCACCTATAAAACAAAGTCCATCAGAATCACAGTAGACTTCTCAACACAAATCCTCAAGTAAAGGAGCACTTGTGAAGTATTTCAAGCCCTCAAAGAAAGCAACCTGCAAGGCAGATGGATGCACCCCACAAAACTGTATTTCAAAATTGATGTAGAAATAAGATACTTTCATGACAAAGAACACCTGAAGAAATTCATGAGCACCAAACCAGGACACCAAAATATTCTGAAGGACATTCTACAGAAAGATAAAAGGACTACAATTCCATGGACCCAACAGAATGAATCCACCAGGCAAGGCAAGCAATTAAACAGAGGGAGTAAAAATGGAACTAGCAACAGGAAAATAACATGACAGGGATAAGTCAATACATATCATTAACATTGTAACCATCAAAGTTAATGGTCTCAATTTGTCTGTGGGGAGGGGGGAAGACAGGCAGAATGGATCAAGAAGCAAGTTCCAATAATATGCTGCATGCAAGAAACACATTGAATTCAAAAAGAAATTCATAGACTAAAAGTCAAAGGGTTTAAAACAATACTCCATACAACAACCTGGAGAAAAGCAGGAGTAGCTATTCTATTTGCAGTTGAAGTGGATTTCAAAAAAGTCTGATTAAGAGAGGCAAAGAAGGTCACTTCATCCTTGTAAAGGGAACAATTCCAGAGGAAGAGGTAAAATCAAGTAGATATGCACCACATACCAATGCATCCAACTATATAAAACAAATATTAACAGACACAAAAAATCAAATAAGCACGAATACAGTTGTAATGGGTGATCTCAGTACTCCATCACAAATGGATCAACTAGACAAAAAAAAAAAAAATCAACAATGAAATATCAGAACTGAACCAAATTTTTGAGCAAATGTACTTAGTAGATGTCTATAGAAGGTTCCACTGCACATCAGAATACACATTCTTCTCAGCTGCACATGGGACGTTCTCCAAAATAGACCACATACTAACTCATAGAACATGCTTAAGTTAATGCCAAAGGCATTGAAATTATCCCATTCATACTATCAGATCACAGTGCAGTGAAATTGAAAATGAATGACAAAAGTAACCACACAAGCTTTTTAAATACATGGAAATTAAATAACACTCTGCTGAACACCTAGTGAGTCACAGATGAAATTAGACAGTTTCTACAATGAAATGCCAGTGCAACATACTGAAATTTATGGGACACAATGAAAGCAGTCCTATGAATGAAATATATACCAGTGAATTCCTATATCACAAAAACAGATCAAGCTCAAATAAACAACATAATATTGAACCTCAAGCTTCTAGAAAAGAGCAAAGTTTGTACAAGGAAGAAAATTACACAGATCAAAGCAGAAATTAATGCAATGGAAACTTAGAAAACAACAGAAAGAATGATTGAATCAAAGAGTTGATTCTTTGAAAGATTAAATAAAATTGAAAAATCCTTATGAAGCCTTATCAAAAAAGAAAGAAAGAAAAAGAAAAAGAAAGACTCAGGTTCATGTAATTAGAAATGAAAAGAGTAAAACTACCATAGACCCTGCAAAAATCCAGAAGATCATCAATACCTACTTTAAGAACCTGTATTCTAATAAGATAGAAAACAGAAGAAATGAACAGATTCCTAAATACATATGAATTACCAAAGCTCAATCAAGAAGATATAAAAATTCTGAATAACCCAGTATCAGTCAGTGAAATTGAAGATGTAATTAAAAATCTGCCAACGAAGAAAAGCCTAGACCCTGATGAATTCACTGCTGAAGTCTACAAGAAACTTAGAGAAGACCTAATGCTGCTACTTTTCAAACCCTTTAATGAAATTGAAAGGAAAGCAATACTCCCAAACTCATTTCTGGAAGCAAGCATTAACCTGATACCTAAACCAGAGGACAATCTATCCAAAAAAGAGAACTACAGGCCAATCTCCCTAATAATCAGACATAAAATTCCTCAATAAGATACTGGCAAACAGTGCAGCAAATCATCAAGACAATTACACACCATGACCAAGTAGGGCTCATCCCAGGGATGCAGGGATGGTTCAACATTTGCAAATCAATAAGTATTATAGTACAACATATTAACAGAGACAAGGACAAAAACCATATGATCATCTCAATAGATGTAGAAAAAGCATTTGACAAAGTCCAATACCCATTTATGATAGGGAAAAAAAACTTCCAATAAAAAGTTGGAATAGAAAATCTTTATCTCAATCTGATAAAAGCCATCTGTGTCAAGCCAACAGCCAGTGTCATACTAAATGGACAAAAACAAAGTTCTCACTCTAAAGTCAGGAACAAGACAAGGTTGTCCACTGTCACCACTCTTATTCAATATAGTTCTGTAACATTAGCCTGAGCAATTAGACAAGAGAAAGAAAAAAAAAGGAATAAGGATAGGAAAGGAAGAAATTAAATTATTATTTGCAATGACATGATACTCTACATAGAAGACTCCAAAAATTCCACCAAAAGACTTCTAGATTTAATAAGCAGGTTCAGCAGTGTAGCTGGGTACAAAGTCAACAATCGAAAATCTATACCATTCCTGTAAACAAGAGAGAGAAATCACTGAGAGAGAAATCAGGAAACAACTTTCACCAAAGCATCCAAAAAAATAAAATATCTGAGAATCAATCTAATGAAGGAAGTAAAAGATCTTTACTTTGAAAACTGTAGTACTCTGAAAAAGGAAATCAGTGAAAACATCACAAAATGGAAAGCTTTCCCTTGTTCTTGGGTGGGAAGAACCTATATAGTGAAAATATTCATACTCCCAAAATTGTCACGTAGGTTTAATGCAATCCCAATCAAGATACCAATAGCATACCTCATAGAATTAACACAATTGTAAAATACATTTGGAACCAACCAAAAGAGACCTAGAATAGCAAAAGCAATTCTGGAAAATAAAGACAAGGCAGGGAGCATGAAACTCCCTGATTTGAAATTATACTACAAAGCTACTGTGGCAAAAACAGCATAGTACTGGCAAAAAACAGACCTGAGGCTCAATAGAGCAGATTATAAAATGCAAAAACAACTCGGAACACACTCAGCTACCTTATGACAAAGGAACCAAACATGTTTTCTGGAAGAAAGGTAGTCTCTTTAATAAACAGTGCTGGAAAAGCTGGCTTTCCACATGCCAAATACTAAAACTATGCCCATGTCTCTCACTATGCACTAAACTAAAATCAAAATGGATCAGAGATCTAAATACTAAAACAGAAACACTAAATCAGCTAGAAGATAGAATAGGTAGGTCTCTTGAAAACTTTGGTGTAGGCAAAGACTTCATCAACAAAACCACAGTACCATAGGAAGTATCACAAAAAATCAACGTCTGGCATCCCTTCTTATTAAAAAAAAAAGAAAAAAGAAAAAAAAAACTTTTGCACAGCAGAAGAAGCCACCAATAGAGTAAAGACACAATCCATGGTGTGGGGAAAATTTTTTGCCAGCTGTTCCTCAGACAAAGGAGTAATATCTAGAATACATGAAGGTCTCAAAACAATCAGATGCCTCAAATTTAAAGAACTAATCCAAAACTGGGCATCCAAACTGAATGGGTACTTCTCAGATGAAGTGAAAATGGCAAACAAGTATATTAAAAAATGTTCAACATCACTGGTCATATAAAATGCAAATTAAAAATGCCAAGATTGCCGGGCGTGGCGGCGCACGCCTTTAATCCCAGCACTCGGGAGGCTGAGGTAGGAGGAGCGTTGTGAGTTCGAGGCCGGCTTGGGCTACAATGTGAGCGCAAGGCCGGCCTGAGCTACACAGTTTGACCCTGCCTCAAAAAACCAGGGCTGGGAGTTTGGCTCAGTGCTTTAAGTGCCTGCCCTGGCAGGCGCGAGGTTGTGAGTTCAATCCCCGGTGCCGCAAAAAAAAAAAAAAAAAAAAAAAAAAAAAAAAAAAAAAAAGCCAAGATTCTATCTCATTCCAGAGAAATGGCTATTATCAAGAAATCAACCAATAACAAATGGTGTGCTGTGGGGAATAAAGGAACCTTTCTCCACTACTAGTGCAAGTGTAGACTGGAGCAGACACTTTTTGGAAATCAGTGTGGTGATTCCTCAGAAAACCAAAACTGGAGGTTCCATTTGACCTAGCTATTCCACTTCTTGGTCTCTTCCAGAAATAATTAAAAGTATCACGTCACAGCGATATATGCACATTCATGTTTATAGTGGCACAGTTTGTAATAGCCAGATCTTGGAAACAACCCAAATGCACAACAACCAGTGAATGGATCAAGAAGATGTGGTTCTTTTATACAGTAGAGTACTACTCTGCCATAAATGATAAACTTGAGAGATTTCTAGCTAAATGAATGTACTTTGAGACTATACTCAAGTGAAATTAATCAAACACACATCTGTAAATATCACATGATTTCTCTGATATGAGAAACCAATGTAAATAAGGAACAAAATGTATAATAGATATTGAGAAATGGGAAAGAAATGTTCAAATGAGAAGGGGAACAATGGAGGGGGAAGGGTAAGGAAAGAAGGAACAAGAGAAAAGAATAGAAAATATGGAAACAGAGCTTTTGTAAATAAAGAGTGGAAGATGAGTTGAAGGAGGAGGGTAGAGGAATGGGAAAAAAAGAAAGACCATGATATATCACATACAGGTACAAATTCCCTGTGATGTATGTTATCATTATGTATATCTAAAATGTACCAATAAAGTAAAATTTTTAAAATCTTTAAAGACCTGCTCTGTCAGTGTTGGACTCTTAAGAGGAGGCTATACTTTTTCGTTTACATAGGAAATGAAATACAGGTTACAGAATCTTGAGTTTTACCTTCTGAAAAGATCATAGAGTATGGTACAAGGTCAGACTGGCATGAAATCAATTGTAATCTGCCAGCAAGCTACTCTAACCTCTTTAAGAGTTTCCTTTTATATTTTCTCCTTTATAGAGAGAGTAAAGTACATTTAAAGAAAGTCTCATCAAATCAGAATGTCTTTTAATAATATTTTTTTAATTGGTTGCTGCCGTAATGTGACCTAAAACCTCCTGGTATTTAACCCTCTGTGCAACTTTGACTAGGTAACAAATTTTCTCTGCCATAGCAGTCTTGCTAAGTGTCTTTTATAGGGTTTTTAAAAATTACAGTGTATTATGAAAACCTCAGAACCCTTGACCTAATTGATTGGCTGTTGGTGATGCCATCTCTGTAACTATAATGTTCCTTAAGTGCACAGACCTAACTATTTTTCTTATTTTTATACAGCAGTTCCATTTTATAATGACATTAAGCTATTCTGAGCAATAGATTTCTGGACAGTTATTGCACTTTGGTAGAACGTATCATCTGGCTTTTAGCCTTGTGCCTTACAACACCAACCAAGGCGTAAAATGATGCCACAGAAAATGTACTAGACTTTACCTCATTACTTAAAAATAAATCTTGGAGTCTGGTCCTGTTTCAGAAAAGATTTAGTGGGTTATAACATTTGATTTATGAACATAATTAAAATGTAAGTGATGAACTCTGGGCTATTCAATCAGCCATTTGGGTTGTTGGGTATTTTGGCATGGTCATCATAGACAGGATCTTCTTCTTTGCAAAATTTAACATACCTGCTGGGTGTGATGGCACATGCCAGCGCTCAGGAGGCTGAGGCAAGAGGATCACCATGAGTTTGAGGCCAGCCTGGGCTACATAGTGAGTTCAAGGCCAACTTGAAGTGCATAGTGAGACCCTGTCTCAAAAAACAAACAAAAAAAAAAGTAAAGAAAAAAGAAAATTTGACATACCCAAGTTCTAAAGATATCAGTGGGATCCCAAGACTTCTATTCCACCTGTTGAGAGTACTAAAGGCTGTATTTCAGGACAGAGGAAGGGGAACAGGACTTATTTTTAAGTTTCCATCATCAAGGGACAGATCTTGGCACACAGACTTCCATTTGATTCAGAGTGTACGAAGATAGTTCAGCTGCCCATAGCTATATGATATGCCCATAAATATTGCATATGTCAATAGAGGGGACATTTTTCTATATAATACTATAAGAAAGAATCATGTTTACTTTTTCAGCTATTAAGGTGACTGTAGCAACTACATCTATAAGTACTTCTCCAGAAATCTAAAAAGTAAATTGGTAAATTCAGTTATCCAAACTGACAGTGTATTTTCTATGGCTTAGCATATGATTGTTTTATATAAATTCCAGGTTATGGCAAGTCCTTAGCTGTTCTTCCTGATTTATGTAAGTAGTTGATAACTGGTAAATAGCTCATTAGGAACATAAAAAAGCATTTAACAAAAACAGACTCAGTGGTACTGAAGAGGCAAGGTAGATTAGATTTTTCAACACTTTCTTTATCAATAGAGGTTGAGCATGTAAACTTAGTGCATTGTACTGAAAAATACACCCTTTCTGTTTGCTTGTAAATTGCACAAAGGGAGAAAAATAAAACTGATGCAAACTTTCCACATAGGCCAGCAAGCTTTCTGCTTCTCCTTAATTAATGAGCCTAAGTCAGCAGTGCATGAAAAATATAACCCTTTTGTGGATCACAGATTAACCTATAAGCAAATGTTACATTTTAGCTCAAATTTTGAGCTCTAAATTTACCCTTGGTGGGATTGGTTCACAAGTAAAAATGACAGTTTCCTTACCAGTAACTCTATAGTGCTGTTTTATATCTAAGTGTGAACTCTTAGATGGCACATCTTTTGTTATCTGTGTGTTCAGTGTCATAACCTTCTCCCATTGATTTTTCTGTATCTTTTTAAAAACAGAGTTCATCATCTAACTTTGGTTGGGGGAGGAGCTTATACAGCCAAAAGTGGACACACATATGCCACTTTGGTTGTATTTAGCTGAAGGTGTGGTCTATAGTTCTAAAATTAAGTGCACAAGAGCTCTTCATTCAGCCCTGCTTCCAGTGCTAGTTCAAGGTCATCATGTTTAGTGTTTCATGAGTATTTCCACCTTTCTTTAATGACTGCCTTCCCAATGCAGTTATTGGTATTTGGAAGCCTCTTGCCATTTCATCCCTAAACATTTTCTTTGCCAACAAGTCCAAGAAGAGAACTGTGTCAGCTGTGTTGCACGGGTCAGCTGGAGCTTTGGGGCTTGTTAACTTGATGTTCTCTGGCAACTGACATAGCTTTTCAGACAGTACTACCAATTCACAGTGTACAGTGCATACTACAGGTGAACAAGAGGACTCTCTTAGAACGTCTTGAAGACTGTGTGCTTTTCAGAAACATGAGAGAAAGATTTGTGCTAGGACCAAGACTATAAAAATGCATCTGGAAGCAGCCATGCCTACAGAGGACTGCCTTGTTCAGCTTACATAACTGTGAACAGAGTGAGCTTGTCAGACCCCAGCCATATTTCTATCTTCCCCCTTATTCCATAGGATGAATGTTAATGAGCTAACCACGGCTTGTAAAAGGCCAACGGGCTGTTGTGTAGTTGGCATGATTATCTGAGAAAGTAAAACTATGGTAATTGTTTTGACCTTTCAGTGAACTGATGTCTTGCCCTCTCACACTTATTACTCTTGAGTACATTTCCAAAAATATACATTTAAAGAACCACAGAATTAAATGAGAAAACTGATTTAGGAATTAGTGGCTTGCTGGTTCAACGTAGGAAAAAAAAAAACAATGTCATTGACATTTGTTTGTATATGTATTTGTATGTCTGTCCATGTTGATTCTTTTAATTATGGCTTACCATTGGAAGACGCAGTTTTGCATCAGAAGTCCATCCCAGTATACCTTCCATGGGGCTGTCCCCAGTATGTCTCTGTATGACCTTGACTAGTTATTTCATCCTGTGGGTACCAGAGTTCACATCCTATAAAAATAGGCTCTGGTAAATGTCAATTTCTGTTCCCCTTTTCTATTTATGCTGAGATATCCCACTTCATCCGGAGCCCCCCAAACCTCCTAGTTTTTTTCTTCGTAAAGCTGTTTGAGTGGAGTTCATTCAGAACTTCTGCCTTTTCCATTTGAAAACAAGAGGGTAGAAGAGGCAAGCTCATTAATATGCAGTGTCACAACATATTGTCACATAGTAATATATGATATATTATAAAATGTATCAATTCTGAGCACCACAAATATCTGTGGCTTCACCTCAGCATGAAGGCAAATGAGTTTCCTTTAGCTTGAGTGAGTTTGGAGATAAACTTCAATGTAACAAAATGTATTTCACAGGAAATGTTTGATGTGGCACAGTTGGCTTATGAATCTCTTATCTATTTGTGGTTCACTCCTTAGAGTTATTAGTCAATTTAATTTGAGCAAATGCCAGGATTACTAACTAATTAGAAGGATGTTACTGCAGGCATGAGGGTGGGGAGAATAAGTGCTGGTAGTGTAGGGCTTATGGCAGCATGCAAGTGTGATTTCTTGCCTGATAATATCATTTGCTAAACATTATACTTTGTGTTGTTGTCACACAGATAAGCCTCAAGTGCATATTCAGATGACTTACCCTCTACAAGGCCTAACGCGTGAAGGGGACTCGCTCGAGTTAACATGTGAAGCCATCGGGAAGCCCCAGTAAGTCCTGAAGGCCAAAGTTGGCAGAGGGTCATGAGCAGTAAATGTCACAAGACAAAGATGTGCATTCACAGCTCAGTGTCACCTGCTTCTGCTATAAAGGATAACAGATTTTTTGGAGAATAAATAATATTTAATTGGAGGTGGGGAGAAATATCTATGATTCTCAGTGGTCAGGATTAGAAGAAAAATGCCAGCTAATTTGATTTTATTATCATCAACATGATTGTCAGAATGATTTTCCCTCATACAAAATATAATCCTAATAAATTTTTAGTGTGCCCACAGTCTAATGAAATATCTGCTACCTCCTGTATTAATGTCTAAGTTGCTGGAAAACTAGCTTTCAGGCTCACAGTTCTGATATGTTTAAGAATAGCTCTTGGCAAACAGATTTGCCCTACCTTTAATTTTGCATCTCCTTCCCTCAAAAGTGTCACATGTGACTGTGAGAAATATTTCTTTATTAAGTACAGATTCAGCAACCTTCCTGAAAGAGGACATATATGACACCGCATAAGAGAAGAAGAACTAAGATTCATTTTATCAAAAGTTATTGAGAAGTATTTTTCTTCCTACAAAATGATCTAAAGTGAACTAGGGAAACTATATATATCACCACTAAATGTGTTTTTTTTTTTTAAAGCTGCATTAAATATTTTTCCATTTACTTTTGAGATTTGAGGATCTTCTATCTGTTAAGTAAATATTGTTTTGCTTCTTCGTTGTATTTTTTTTTTTTTTAACTCTTGCGGGGAAAAACTGTCTTTGGTATCCAAAGCACAGGTCGATGTTAGGATTAAGGACTCAAACTTACGGTGATACCCAACAAAAAACAGCATTGAGCTCCCTCTGCTGTCCCTGTGGCATGATATTTTTTTTTAAACTCAAGAGTTTTGCTTACTTGAATCTTCAAGTAACAAAACTTCCTGAAAATCCTTTGGAAAGCATTCTCCCATGATAGCTAAGAGTTGACCTGTGCCCTGAGCGTACAGTGCGAAAGGGAAGTTTGGCAGTGATCAGGTCTTTTCTTCACATTTCAACTTGCTTTGTTTTTGTGCTTAACCCTCTGTAGACTGAAATAGCCTTCCCTCTGTATAACCATTGGTAATCCTAAATATGACTTTTAGGAGGCAGGAAGTGGGCTTTGCTAGAGCAATCTTTTTCACTTTCTAGTACTGCAAAAAGATACAGATCGTGTGTGTGTGTGTGTGTGTGTGTGTGAACTAAACTGTGCTCCAGTTAGCAGCTTACCTTGCCTCCAAAACAGTCCAATGAAAGAGAAAAAAAATTTTTCAGAGGCCTCTTGGCACTGGCAATACCTATATTCAGCCATATTAACCACATTTACAGTATATGGCTTGCTAACCTATATTTTGTCTCTGTATTTTTTTGTCCTGAAGAAGGTACTGTGTTCAACTGAATGCCACAGGGACAGTAAATTACATGTTTCCTTCAGGACATTTATATCAGAAAGGGTATTTGTTTGTTCCTCTCAAACAGGAATGGGTATATGGTTGTGTGAGCAAGCACGCATTATTCGGCTGCTATCCCTTCTAGCATATTACCTATTTATTTTCTCGAGAAATTACATACAATAAAAATGGTAATTTAACTTGCCATTAAATGTTGTGAATATTCTCAGCACTTACCCCCACTGATTGTTTCAGCTGTCAAGCAGCAGAACATTGGGTCTGATTGCCAGGCAGACCCATTTGCCATTGCCTACAAGGAGGACATATGCAGTACTAATTTTTAAATAATTTACTGGGTTGTGATGACAAACCCATGTGTAATTAAAGAAAAATCATAACTGCACATCCCATTTGAAAACTGGAATGCTACTTGACGGGATTAACTTGAGTATCTGTTCATCATTAAGCATGGGTCCCTTGTCATGTCACGGCTCCTAGAGGTGGTGGTTAGGAGCCGAAAGGAAGTTACATCTGCACTCAAATCTTTTTTGTCCTTACTTTAAAATGAAAATTTTGGGCTCAGGGCATAGCTCAGTGGTACAGCACTTGCCTAATATGCACAAAGCTCTGGGTTCTCACACATAGTAGGAAATAAAAATTTTCAGACACACTCTTAGATTTTATAGAAGGTTGGGAGAGATGGCTTGCAGGGCAGAAGTTTTCAAATCCTACAAATTTGAAAGATACCTGATAGGAGTACGTTTTGGGCTCTGGAGTGTCTTTTAAAGTTTGCTTTTTTCTAGGGGATACAAATGTGGTACTTTAAATCACTAAAGTAAACTTGTGTCTGATGAGTGGGTTCCCTTGTAGGACCTAAGGGGTCTATGTAGAAATATATTCTGCACTAATTAACCCAAGAGCCCTGGACAACTGCAAATACATGTAAGGGAAAAGTTGTAGCAATGTATGGGCCTAACAGAGCCAGAAAAAGAGGCAGTTGCTGACCAAGAGGCAGATAGACAGTTGGACCAGGGTATCAGAGTGCGTTGTGGGTAAGGAAAGGCAGGTTATAGGGACTGGTTAAGGGAGAGGAAGTAATTACATCTTTCTTGCATTATAGGTAGTTTCTCAAATAGCAGAGGCTGTTCAGTCTTGGTGTGATAGTAACTATTAAATCAATGCATCTATCACTAGCCAAGAACTTGATTTTATTTTTCTAATTAATGACATGATTAACAATGGATAAGTTCTGTCCTGCCTAAATTGCCGTGAAGCCACACAGCAGGACATAAATGTAGGGCCCATTGGTTTATTTGCTTACTTGTTGAAGATGAATTGGAAATAATAAGACTCCTGCTTGTGGTCAGTTGACGTTTTTCAACACCTGATCATGGTTTTTGTTTTTTGGTTTTTGGTTTTTTTAAATTGTATTTCAGACAGATCTTTGGAGATATCATGCTTGTAATTCTGTGAACTTAAAAATGTCTCCAGTAGGTCCTCTTTAATTGTGTCACCCTGCGTGTGATTCATTGAATGTGTGGGTGAGAAGTTTGATGCAGGTATCTTAATGAGAAATAATAATGTGACTGGTTGTTCTCCCCTTTCCTCTGCAGGCCTGTGATGGTAACTTGGGTGAGAGTGGATGATGAAATGCCTCAACACGCTGTACTGTCTGGGCCCAACCTGTTCATCAATAACCTAAACAAAACAGATAATGGTACATACCGCTGTGAGGCTTCAAACACAGTGGGGAAAGCTCATTCGGATTATATGCTGTATGTATACGGTACGTGAGCAGATAAAACACTCCTCTACCTGACTCATTCACAGGTAGCTGCTACTTGGAATTTGCTCCCAAAGCTTTTGGTTAAGTTGAAAATCAAAAGCCAGTTGGTTTCCTTCAAGAACTTAAAGAAGCTTGGCCCGAGGTGGACCCCAGTGTCTCCACCCAGGTTGCCAGAGACTGTTCTTCTCTCCCTCTAATCGTGGGGATTTCCCACTACATCAGTCTCTGGTCATGCTGGGTAGGAAAGCTGTGTCCTCAGGCATAAGTCATGGAGATTATGTTAGAAATAATGACTGCAAAATTCAACCTTACCAATTAGTGGCTTTCAGCTCAGAAAGTTTATTCCCAGTGGTATTTTCCTGTGATGCCTGGGCTAGCCTCTCTCCTGCTTTGATGAGCAGAACTATCCTATTTTCAGCATGAAGCTATTAAATTCCAGAAGACATTGCAGCCCAGTAAATATATACTCAGAGCAAATACAAGGTCCTTGGTAGCTACCTAGACTACCTAGAGCTTCTGCTTTGGATGCAAATGCCTTTATTAAAAAAGTGTCTTATTTTCTTAATCAGTATTTTTTTCACAGGATCATTAAAATATGTCATCATGCATTTTATTCTGTAATCAGTATTTACTGAGCGTCTACTATGTGACAGGCATTTCTCCTTAATATCTTATTGTTGACTTTGTATATAGTGAATAATTTCTATTTAGTTGAGAAGTGTACTCCCTCTATAGTCTCATGATATCAAATTGAGTCTCTTTCATCCAGTTGAAGTCTATTAGTTTTACACCAAGGAAAATAATCATGAACTGACTTGACATAGTATGACTAAACCAGAAGAATCAAAATTTTAGTGCCATTAGTACATGAATGTGGGGGTAAGGGGCGTTTGTTTTTTCATGTTAGCTGTGTAAATAATCCAAGCATAAGTATATGTGAGTATATACATAGGCACACATAAATTATGCACCATGATGCCTTGACACCTGGACACTTTCCCTTATGAAGAAAAATAGGAGTGTCAGTTTTCTCAAATAAAAGCATGCTTTACAGCAAGTCTACCTGGATATTAAAATACACTTTTTAATCTATATTTGAGAGTTTTTCCCCCAGCATAGTGCAAAATTAAAAGGCCATACATTTGTAGACTTGTGGATTCTGTTTGCTTTGCACACTACCCCATATTGTCAGTGGTCCACACAAAGCAGCATTAATCCTCCCCAGAAGTTAAGGAAATCTGTGTGAAAGGCACATCTCCTCCGTGTAGGTGAGAGGGGCATGCAGCATGCTCGCTTTTTAGCTGACTACAGGCTGAACCACCTCTCATCCTCAGATTATTCAGCAGGGGTGGAAGATAAATTCCCCTCTTTGCTTTTGCATGTGACCCCCTTCACCTGAAGGTTGGGCCTCATGGGAGTCTTCTACATTGCTTTTTACAAGCTTGATAGACCCTGAGCTCACGTCTTAAACTACAGATTTTAAAGAGCAGTGACAAATTTCCACCAGTCCTTTATATGCTTCATGATTCAGAAATGTAAGTTAGCTGGAAAAACTATTTTGATTTATTGTACCTACTATTCCCACATCTCAAGATAAGAAACATTTTGAGAGTTTGGTGGACAGACAGACAGTAGCTTGTAGCTAGCCTTTGTTCAGTGCTCACTTTATTCCATGCTCTATCATGACAATTTTACATACACGATTTCATCTAATCTTACCATGATCTAAGCATTATCATCTTATTTTACAGATGACAAAATGAGGTTCAGAAACATCATACAAAGCTGCCAGATGTATCTTAGAGCCACAATGCAGTACTGGCACTCCAACATCCACAACGAAGTTTGTGTTTCTTTGTAAATTCTCTTGTTCTCCCTACCTTCCAGTATAACATTTCCGTACAACACAAGGTCTTTTTTTTTTTTTTAATTAACCCCCTGGGCCACAGCGTATTATATGACAGCCAAAAAACACAGGAACCCACCTGTATTACAAACACATCTACAAACATGTGTCTCCTTGACACAAGATGGGCCACCCTATCCGTGTCTGGGGATTTGGTAGATCCGCAATACACTACCATCTTTCTCAATCTGTACTAGTAGCAGGATTTGGAATGGCAGGTGAAAATACCAAACCTGCATTATTGCTGTCCTATTAATATAGTCTAGCAATTTGAGAATATAGTGACCAAACTTTTCTCTTTTTTTTCAAAGTGGATTTATTATAATACTACAGCAATTTTTAAGTAACTTGTGAACTAAAAGTTGTTGTACTTCTAGAAGGTCTAATTCTCATGAAGTAACTTCTGTACTTTAAAGCATCCAGTTTAGTGCCTGAGCCCCAGTGATTTTGTTAGTTCCAACTCTGTTTCTTAAATAGGGGTCTTGTTTTGCTCTTGTCAATCTAAGCATGGAGTTGTTACATAGTACTAGCATTTAATTCGTTCAGGTTTCTTGAGCTAGACATGAAGGACAACATTTGCCACAATAGTGATGAAGATAATTAAAAGTATGTGATTTCTACACAATGAGAGGAACTGGTGACCCTCTCTAAAATCTGTGCCCTTGGTATACTTATCCACCACTGGGTTCATATTCATATTTTCAGTTCACATTTAGATCCACTTTCATTGCAGTGTAGACAGCACACATTTTGTTCCAGTACTTTTAGAAATAGGTACAGAAATAGCACTGTGGTATATCAAGAAAAGTCTATGAAATATACATGTTCTTTTTAATGGAAATACTGTAATTGAAGCAAAACACAGAGACCACATTAACTGCCCTTATGCTGGGCAAAAGACACCCCTCTGAACATAGTTCATTTGTGCCGGGGAAGAGTGAGGTGCCTCAGGTCAGTACACTTGCTTCATCTCTAGGCCAGCACCTGCAACAGGTGTAACACATTCAGATGAGTTGCCAGGACACAAAATGCTTCTCCCCCGTGACTGCAAATAAAGGGTGCCAAGTGGCAAGATAGCACAATGCCTGAATGATAGTATTCCACACCCTGTTCTTTTTTTTTTTTTTAAGGTTGTTCTGAATTACTAATTTAATCATTTCTACTTCTTGGAAGAGTACGAGTTTTTTTTTTTTTTTTTTTTTTTATGCAATCTTCTTGGGACTCGTGTGAGGCTGCATTAAACTCGTGTGATTTGCCTGTGTCTCCAACTTCATGGAGCAAATCCCTCCTAAAAAATAGAACTGTTTGCTATTGATTCTTGTTTATCAAATTTGTACCAGTATGTTTGTGTGAGAGAAACCATTTTTGAGGAAAATTAAAACTGTGAATTGTTGAATGGTGGTAGGAATCATTTATGCAGACCTTGCAACCAGGCACCGAACAGTGGTTTCGTAAACTTTCAAGAAGTTGTACAAAACCCAGTAAAGGTACAATATATAATTAAAGTTTTGATGTATTAATTAGACAATCCAAGAGCTCACTTGAAGATAAAAGGACACCAGATGTGTCAGGGAGAAAAAGTTGATGTGCTTTAGATAAAATTTAAAATCAAAAGCCTTCAAATCGTCTTATGCTCTATTATAGCAGAATGATTGCTTAGTTCAAAGTCTTGCTGACAATTTAACACATTCAGTTTGATCATTTGGGCTTAGAATTTTTTTCTCTTTCATATTTGCCCTTCCCTCAGCCCAAAATAATTTTTGAAATGATAGAAGAATATACAGTCTATCAAATATCAGACAGAGGGTTCCCTATCGGGTTCCTGGCTTTGAGGGTCAAACCTCATTTATATTTAGCTCTCTTGTTTACAAGATAGAAAATGTTCTTTCGGTTTTATCATTGTCGTCCACTTAGGTCAAGCTTTTAACAGGAGCAAAGGCAACTTATTAATATTTATAAGTTGTAAAATTTATTGACTTTCAAAAAATAAAATCTCAGTAAAATCTCAGATGCCTGGAACTTGATATTTAGTGGTGACATTCTCTCTTCTTTGTGTTTATTATGAGTATAGAAGTAGTTTTACTTCCTGCTGGGATGTATTGATGGTAAATAATGAAGTTAGCAGTTGTAGAGAGCAAGTGTACAGGGGTACACGCATCCTTGGCTGACACGAGTCCTTTAAATGGAGCAGTGCTTTCTTCTCTTTCCTCCCATCTGTGAAAGTACAAATGAAATGACAGCCATTGTACCCTCTTAGCACTGAGGTGACTTAGCCTCACCTTTAAAATCTGGTGAGGGTGGAGAATGTCATAGGCTTAGATTTTTCCTCCCTTCTCTATTTCCCACCTCCTCATCCCTAATTTACTTCATTAATGAGAAATCTCTTTTCTTCTTTTCTTAGCTCTTCCACCTAAGACTTTGGGATATAATTACGAGACCTAAATCTTTGACAGGAAAGACCTTTTGGTGTTAAAGGGGAAAGTCATCAAACAAACATCTCAATGTCTTCATGCTTTTGTTTTATCATTACTGATCATTGTTGTGTTCAGCATTGTGGGTTTGATTTTCCTTTTTTTTTTTATCCAGATCCCCCCACAACTATCCCTCCTCCCACAACAACCACCACCACCACCACCACCACCACCACCATCCTTACCATCATCACAGGTATGGTACCTTCATTACCATTAAAATTGTCCTGAATGTATATTGTCTCTCTGATATGTAGAAAAAGTGAGGTCCTTTTAAATCCTTGGAATTTAACTCTTCCTTTATTTTGAAACTCCCAAGACATTAGATACTGTGTTGAGTTGAATCTTGAGGACCTCAGAAAATCTTTTAACATCCAGTCATTTAACAATAGATCAGATCTTTTACAGCCTATCCATAAGGGAATTCCTTTAAGCATCACTATTCAAAGCAAAACCCTAGGAAAATGGCAACCTGGCTACTAGACAATCCGCCGATAGCTTCTGCTTAGTCACAGTTGACAAAATGGTAAGTATAGTGGCTTTGGATCATGCCTTTGTCTTAATTTCATCTTAATTCACATGAAGAAAATCCACACATCTAACTTTCACATGCCTACTTGGGCCATGCTCCTGAGTACACAGTCAACCATCCTGCTTGTGAGAGCACCTGCTAACACTGTTGCTACCTGTTTCTGTGCCCTTGACAGTCAGAGGAGATCACAGGAAGTCACTGTCTTTTATCATGCTGAGTACTAGGTACCCATCCCTGCTCTCAGGTGCATATAGAGGTGGAGGAGACAGCTGCACTGGTTCAAAATCTGTGACTGTCTGAAACTCTTATTCAAAATGAGTCTCACTATGTCTCATTTTTGACAATCCCCGAAGAGGGTAATGTGCCCTCCTCCTCCTGGTGCCCAGTGGGTCTCAGTGCTTGGTGTTGCTTGTCTAGAAGCTGTGGGCTTCTTCTACCTACCAAGGTAGGGCAGCTTGTGACTGCACCGTGCCTATGTGACATGCAGGATTTCCTTGGACAAGGCCTTCCCCAGCTGCTGTTCATAGGAACCCACCCCAGCAACATGTAGGCATAATTGCTCTGCAAGGTGAAGGAAAAAATCTCTTAACAAAAGTAACTGACCCACTTCAATCTGGTATCTGGCCGGACTACAGAGACTCTCCAAACCACATGTCTTAGTGTTTTGTCATCACTGGACTTCTTTGTACACACCAACTGTCTCACACATCACTCTTCATGCTCAGCGCCTCTTTAGGCCCAAGACGTGGCAACTCCCATGACTCGTTGCCTCTGGGGTCACACTGGCTTTTCTGGGGACATTTTCTATACAAGAGTTAGAGAGACAGAGTTGACACAATGCAAAGTATTTAGTGAAAGAAAAGAATTCATTGGTGGATGAAACATAACAGACTGTCTAAATTGAGATTTTTTTACTTTTCAAACTATTACAGTAGGAAAAAAAGAGAATCTTTAGATAAGCCACTCTTGAGGATTTTTCTAGATATTGACTACAAAACTATTAGAGTCCACACTGAATTTTAAAACTTCTGAAAATCCATCAATTGGTCTTTTTGTGTGTGTCTCACTTTAAACTGAGCTCCATCTAGAGAATCTGCTTCCTAATTCTCCTCTATGTGTGTGTGTCTCTGCTTTAGTTCTTTGTTAGCTCTTTCTGCTTCTTAAGTAAACTGAGTTTGTTGGCACAATGAGTGGAATTCCTCACATTTTCTCTGTCATACCAAAAATGCTTCTTCCTAACTGGGGCTTCCACAGCAACTGTGCTGTCAGCTTTGCACAGTAAAAACTCAGTCTTTACCTATTATGATTCCTTATTTCTTACCTAGTTGGGACACTGTACTCTCTCATTATCAGGTCGAGGTGTAGTTTCCTATCAATGTCTGTGTCAATATCACCTAATTCTGCCCTGCCCTGCATATGTCAGCCCTTGAAACAGACCGGTAGTCTGTCCGTCTTTGCAGTCTGTCTGTGTGACCCATCATGTTGGACAGTTTCTCAAGGTATCCAGGTTTACATTTTTAAGGCAGTCAAGGCCTTATCCACTCTGAGTGTAAACACATTTCTCTTTACTGTAGAACAACACTTTTCATTTGTGACTGCCCTTCTTACTAACATAGGCTTTTGTTTTTAAGACCTTTAATGTTCCCTGAACTTCTACCCCCTTCCAATCAATCTCAGCAAGTCAGCAGAGTCACTTCAGCTCACAGCTCTTAATCCTTCACTCTAGACGAAAGCTAATCTTGGGTCCTCAAGCATCTACAACTCACTGTTATCACAGTTCCAACTGCAGAAACTCCATTTGAGAGGAAATTTTGAAAATAAACAATGCTGTATTTCTGTCCACATCAAAGGTACTTTAATAGGAACTTGTCTTTGCTTTTGTCTCTGCAGCTGGCCTCTCAGCTCAAGGTAATATAAGATGACCTCATAGATGCACTTTAGCCTCTTGATGTTAGCAGTTGAATTCTCTCTGCACATCAAATGTGTTTGTGGTAATGAATGCCTAGATTCTCACTGGCACACCCAAAAGTAGTAAAACTGAAATTGCTACTAAAACAATGTTGTGGAATCCATTGTCTTAATGGATGTGATCATCCAGGCTTACTGTATCTTAACAGATAGTCTTATATATATTTGTCTTGTCCAGAAAGTACACTCATAGAGTTTAACATTTGCTCCTTTCTTCAAACAGACTAAAGGTTGTGGAGCTGAATAATTGTGTGTCCCGTTTTAAAGGTTCACATTATCCCCTAGATTTAGATTGGTTCCTAAAAAATCTTCCAGACTGAATTCTGACGAATGGATAACTAAATTAATTTCCACTCCTCTCTTGCACAGTTTGGTACATTACAGCCATTATTAGCTTTAAAAGCTTCAGCAGCCAAGTCTAGTGACAGTAACATAAAGCCAGAGTCTTAAAAATAAATAAATAAATAAAGCCCACAGGCATCTATTTCTTTTCTCCCAGTCAAATGCAAACACTGAAACCCATTCCCCAGGTCAGAATTTCATTACCAGAAAAACATGTAAATGCAATAGAAAAATATTTTTAAACTCAAAAGGTCATAGTTGATTTCTGATTTCTCTGAAAGGAAGTGTTCCAGCATTATCTTTCATCTTCTGTAACCGGTATAATCGAATTGTTCCCCTTCTTAGGAAGGCAGACTGTCATTCTGTTCCAAGTCATCTGACTCCCTCAAAACATGTTAAAGCCTCATCCTGGACACCTTCGAAAGGGAGGAATTATAAACCCCATCTAACTCTACTTTGCAGACCCAAAACCATGGACGTCAGGAGTGGGAGGATCAGAGTACACTCTGCTTCCTGTCC
Organism: Dasyprocta punctata; assembly: GCA_004363535.1. Classification (NCBI taxonomy): domain Eukaryota; kingdom Metazoa; phylum Chordata; class Mammalia; order Rodentia; family Dasyproctidae; genus Dasyprocta; species Dasyprocta punctata. The sequence continues at coordinate 126,730 of RJWM01000157.1, read as the reverse complement.
CCCTACCTGGAGCCGGTCTGGTGGCCGCTGTGTCTAAGGGTAGCCCTATGTATGGAGAAAGTTTTGCAGCGTGTAGAGTACTGAAAGAAATGTTCAGTGGCAATTTGCCATATGAACATAGTTGCGGCTTTACAACTAGGAAGCCATTAACCTCATTAGAATCTCTTTACAAATAAAAAATAGTTTGAGCAACAGGGTTGGATCAGGAGCCATTCAGAGCTTCATTGTGATTTGCCATGAGATTCCTTAGTGTCTCTCGTCTTTCATATCCAGTGGTGTTCTGACCATAGCTGTCTGTTCCACTGTTGCTTTTGGAAGCTCCTACTTTTTTCTTTTTGTAATCATATCAGTTTGTCTATGTAGTTTCATTCATGAAGATATTCTCTGTAATATGGGAGAACAAAGTACGTGATTTACATTGTTTTGTTTGAAACTTTCTTCCTACTTAATTGACTCTGTATATTCGATGTACATAAAATTACCTGGTTTTGAGCTGGGTGGTAGCTTTAGCGTGTGTCTCTCTGTCTCTATTTCTGTCTCTGTCTCTGTCTCTCTCTCTCTCTGTCTTTCTCTCTCTTCCATTTGAGTCAAGTTTTCTTCTCATGATCATCTTAGGAAAAACATTTTATGTTTCCCTCCTTTGTTTATTTGGATATTGTATTGTTTCTGTCTGGGTGCATCTTGAGTTAGATGCTTGATGAAAAATTCCATAGGAAGGACTCGGCAGCCAGTAGTAAACACACTTAGCACCTTAAAAATAAAATTCTGGCCAGGAGGAGTTCAACCTGTAGGTCAAACTGTACATGTGACTGCCATAAATTAAAAAATTAAAACCACCTTAGAATAAGAAATGAATAGCTACAGGGGCCAGATTCTGAAATACATTACAAAAATCCTTTTGCAAAATGAAGTAGGTCATTTCTAAATGAGTTTTTCTCTTTTTAAAAATACATATTCAATTAAATATTTTGTGTTTCCTGGAAAAGAAAATAGCAAGGCTTTTCTTATTGGTGTCAAAGTACTCAAAAACCAATATACCTTGGAGAAAATGATTCTTACCCCTGGGCCTATGTTATTATTTTGGCTTTCACAGCCTTACATCATAAACTTTTTTCATGTTAATCATATAAATACAGAAGTTGGCTATTGGTAGTTGTAGAATATGCCAAGTGCAGAAACTGAACCCCATAGCACAGTTTTGCAGTTCTTGGGTACAAAGGAAAGAAGTACACCTGTGGTTGTTGTAAACCTATGGCATGACCATCTAAATTATAGAGACCTTTGTTCCACAGAGAGCTGTCTGTGCACCAGAATCTTAGCTTGATGGTTGCTACTCTGTGCTATTGTTATTTGCATATTACAAAGAATATAAATTGGTCCATTTTTAGACATGCATTCTGCACATGTTGAGCACCCATAATATGTATAGACAAAGGACTCCTTGAACCCCTTACTGTGATTAATAGAGATTATACATCTCACAACACAACACTGCAATTGGGGTAATTCAGTGGACTTTAGTGTTTGCTATCAAAGAATGGGTATAATGAGGATAAAAGAGGGTAGCAGTTTGGAAATTAAGCATGAAGACCCAACATTACTTCAAGCATCTTGCTTCAACATGTTTATGTTTTGTGTATGTTTATGTTCTAGGTGTAGATTGAGCCTTTGTTTCTAAGAAATATGTATCTTTCATTCTAGAATGTCTATTAGTTGCCTTTTTTCCAAAGTTGTCATCTACTCGATTAAGACTGTTTTTCATTCATTACGTATTGAATACTTACTGTTACGTCAGTTTGCCTGGTGACAAAAATATTGTTACAGCACTAGTTAGCACTCACAAGCCATCTTTTACATGATGACTTTGTATATTAGTTTTTAACCCCAGGAAGTGCATGCCTGTTTTTTCATACAGTCCTGTCTACATTTTTGTTTTGCTGATGATGGTAAACCTGTTACAAATAGCCCTATTAGCCAGCCAGTTTTTGATTTATATTGATTTAGGGAGGAATGAAAGAAATCAGAATTCTGTATGTGTTAAAAGTCATCACATTCCATATTTTTGTGGAGGTTTTTTTTTATTTTATTTTATTTTTTTTATGATACTAGGATTGAAGCCAGACTTTTTCACTGAGCTATTTTCCCAGCCCTTTTTTTAATTTTGAGATAGGGTCTCACAAAGTTACTAAAGCTGGGCTCACACTTGTGATACCCCTACCTCAGTCTGTGAGATTTCTAGTATCACAGGTGTTCATCACCATCCCTGGCATCCGCATTTTTTTTTTTAAATAGATACCAGTTAGGAAGTGAGATGAGTTTTTTTTTTTTCCCTAGTCCTTCTATCATAGTTTTTATAATCATATACTGTATATTTAAAAAATAATCCTGGAGATTGAGATGTGACATGGTTTCTTGCTAAAGGTCTATCAACAATGCAAATTTTAAAATATCATTAATTTAGGTTTCTCAAGATTGTAAAGTGAGCTGTCTCACTAGTAGGACATAAAGGACTTGGCAGGAAAGGCCAAGGGCCTCTGGTATCTACTGCAAGATGGACATTATCCGGGTTTACAGAGACTTTCTTTCCCTTCACTAGCAACCAGCCCTTGCAGCACCCTCTTTATTTTCCTCCCCTGGCCCATGACTTCCCCCTTTCAATCCCACCCAGCATTCATACACACCAAGATATAGGAATTGTTTTCCCTCTTAAATGAAACCACTATACAGATTCCTATTATTTCGCAAAACATCTGGTTTGCAAATGAAAAGATCTTAGGGGCACAGCAGCACAGAATGAACAATTCTGAAGAAGCTTTTAACAAAACTTGAAATTGCTTAACAAAAAAATGAAGAAAATCAACTTCCCTTCCTGCTGTTCCATAGCACACAATTTGTTCACTCAAAAGGGAGATGACATTAAAAAGGAAGACTACTTTATTATGGCTCTCCATTTTGGCCCTTTTAGCTTTAGTTCTCTCCTATCTACTTTTCCCATCCCTAAGAGATGAGAATTTAATTAAAGCAAAATATAGATGACAAGAAAAATAGCCAGGAAACCAGAAGAAAACAAATTTTGATGGTTAATTTTCCAATACTTATTTTTGCTTTCAGTACATTTCAGGTATGTTGAAAGAAAGAAAGGACCTATATTTAATATATGTTGGCCAGTTCAGCACAACTGTGGAAATTATCAGGGGAATTCCTTGCCTGCTCTAGGGTCTAGATTTAATGTTCCTCCATAACACATACTGAAGGGGAATTCAATTAAGAAAACCCATTGACTCCTTATTGACTTTAGTTAAGAAAATAAACTGGAAGAAAGTATATTAAAATATGTCTGGACTGCTTAGTATGCGTTCATTTAAGCTTATAGCAATCAGAATGAGAGAATTTAAATTCTTAAACAATTAAACTCTGCTTCCTAGTAGATTGGGTTCTCTGGATTATTCCACTGTGCATTTTTTTAATGTAAACCCTGTTCTCACACACCCCAAAAAGTAGTGAATCTGTTCATTGTAAAGCAGGAGCACCCCAGATCAATGGGGAAAGAAAAAGTATTTAAGGTTGTGAATTTAATTTTGTTCTAGAATTTTCACTTCCATTTATAGCACCCGTTGTGTTTGAGACCACAGACTAATTTATGGATTAGCTTTAAACCCCCAGTCTGTCACACTCAATGAACAATTCTAAGTTGGAGAGAATCCATATGAAAGGATTAGAATGTGCCACAGTGGATCTTACACATGACTGTTTCAACTGAATATTGCCCAACTGCCTCTCATGCAGGAATTTTTATTTTTCATTTTTTGCTAGTCAGTTAAATAGCCAATGTCTCTGATCTCATGCACATCAGAGCTTTTTTTTGTTTTTCTCTTTGTAAATATCTTAAACTACCACATGAAATACATATGATATTTCATTTACTTAGATCAGGGTCATAGAAACTGCAGGACTGAGATTGAGAAGTCAATATTTAGTGAAATATATACCTTCCAATCAGAGTATAGGGCCCTTCCTTAGATCTCTTGTGTGATTATACTTATAAAACAGCTACAGAATAGCTACTAAGACCCTACACACTTACCAGGTTTGCAAGAATAGGAAATTTTTTGTTGCTGCTGTTGACCATGTAAAATAAATGTGCAATAAATTTGTCCTCATGTAATTAAAATTAAAATAGATACAGTAGCTCAGCTAGGCCTTTTTAATTTCATAACCTAATACCACCACAAGTCCAATTCAACTTTTTGTGACTTACTTGTCTTACAGGCCCTACCTTGAAGATTTTTTTTTTTGAGATAGCAGCAAAGTGAGATTTTTTTTTTAAATGCATTTGTTGAAACAATTACACATTCATTTTTCAAGTTGATTATAGCATGTATAACTTACACTGGGAATTCTGTTTGCATTTTACCCATCCACTCAGAATATTCTTAAACAACATGGTGACTCCACAGCTTGACTCACAGGGTTAGGCTTACACATTTCTCCAGCTTCTGATTAAGATATGCTAATAAATCCTACTTCATGGAGTGGCGCTCACTTCAGAGCCAGGGTGTCTGTGGTTTCTGCATGAAGTCATAATGCAATTATGGAGGTGAATGAGATTCTGTCATAGTGCTTTTATATGGGGAGCACAAAGTCAGTTCTAAAGAGTTTTTCCTTAATTCTTTCCTGGAAATAGCCTTTGTTCAGGTAGCACACCAGAAATTTTCAGTGAAACAGAGTCAGTGGCTCCCCCAATATGCCCCAGTCTTAGTCAAAACTCTGTAGCCCACTGTGTCTCCACTGCAGTCTCCCATCCATTGCTGACCGTGGGTTTGCCTTTCCCAGCTATAGTAACTGTGTTATGTGACTTGAACCTGTGTATGCTTTACTGTTTTAGAACGTGTTTTTCCTTCTCGACATCCTTTTTTCCTCTTCTTGTGGGTGCAATTGATGGATTTCCTGTCTCCAGAGTGGAGAAGCAAGATGTACTATGAACATGCCTTCATTTATTTTCTAGTACCCACTTAAGAGTTGATGCCCAGCTTCACTTGGTTTAATTTTGTCATGAAGTTGACATAATGTTGTGATGCAGGAAGACAGTAAATTGCGGTCCTTGGTTAATGCTCAGATATTATGTTTCAAGAATCTAACTCTTGAGTTTTTATTCCACCATCCTTCTTTTGTTTTATACTAATTATTTACTCAGTGAAAATAAAGCATATTAGAAATGCTACCACAAAAAAAAATGAGCCTAAGCATTTACTCCTTTTTTTTAAATTTTACAAAGGAGCCAATATCTACCTATAAATTGTATTAAGGTTCATATAACTGTTGCTATACAAATACGCATTTGATCTTGCCCTTCAAATTTAAAGTGCCTCAAACTAATCCTGGACTTCGATGTTTCAACTAAGGAAACATAAGAAAAGTTGTCATAAGTATCTGAAAAACCTGGTGTAGAATGTTGTTTGAATTGTACAGTTTCCTGTATTGTATCTTACTATTATTTTATGCACACAGACTTGACTTGTAAGTATTGTGTTCTTATGTGGTGTATTTTATGGGTTTTTTTTCCTTTATATATTCTTAAGAAATTCTGCTATCAGTTATATTGAGCTGCACTGGCCTCTCAGACTTCTGGTTATCCTGGCTCCTGAGAAGGGCTCTAATTTTTGATGGTCTAGGATCCTGAGGAAAGCATGCCAACTGAAAGGAAACCCTGGTGTGAATTCATGTGTCATGTTAATAAATCAGAAGCTCTAGGCTCATTTGATCTCCCTACCCCCCCAGGAAAAAAAAATTACATTTGAAGTTCCAGTGCATTTAAACATTGCCTGTGTCAAGTCCAAAAGTCTTTAGAAGTTTCTAGAGCTCCTGAAAATAATAACCAACAAAATAGTCACATTTTTGAAAAAAATGAAAGGCTAGGAAACCACACACCATTTTAACCCCCAATCCTACTTCATCTACCTTTCAACTAGAGATGACTACATCATGTCTTAGTGTCATCAGACCTTCTGGCTACAAGAGGGAACATGCAAGAGCTGTGGACTTGAAAATGAATGAAAGCATAGCCAGATGTGTTCACTTGGGAATGAAGTTGGGTCAAAAAGAGGTATTAAAATAACTCTGGAAAAAACGTCTTCATGGATTTTGCTAGATGTTTATCCCAACTCCCCATTAGCCAAAAATAAAGCTCATTGCTTGAACTGTTTGGAGCAGTTTCCTGTGAAGAAGAATGAGTACAGGAGGCCAGGTTGAGAAGCCTGGTAGAAGAAAGAGGAAATTTGAACAGTGTCAGAAGAAAAAAGAGACAAACCACGCTTCCACCCACAGCAAGTGCATCAGGCAGTGAAAATTAAGTAACTAACTGTACCATCTCCTAATTCTGCCGTGAAAGGAAGACTCCTGGCCACTCACACCAATGAGTGTTTTTCTGGATTGGAGATGACTGGCTAAATTTTTGTAATATCCTATAATTAGAAGTAGCATTTGACAGTTTGTGTGGGCTTGTGAGTTTTCACAGAAAGCTTCTGCTCTCAGATTGTATCATACATTTTAAGAGCTGCAGAATGAGGAATGGATGGATGTTTGTGTGTGTGTGAGAGAGAGAGAGTGTGTGTGTGTGTGTGTGTGTAGAAATCTGTGAAAACCTTGAATACGTTTATTGTAATAGCCTTCCAGATAATTGAACTTTCCAGCTACACTCTGCTAAAATAATACAGTGGATGAAAAACCTGAACCTGTACGTTGCATATTCATCTACAGGCATCTGAGCATAAGCAGTAAAAAGATCCTGGAAGCCTGATTGATTCAGTGATGCCTAATTGGCAGTCGAGAAGGCCAAGTGCAGGGCGGGTTGGGTTAAAACAAAGGCAATGTTTGAATGTATGAATCCATTGTTTAACCAGCCTTCCGACCAAGCTTTTCTGTCACGGTCCTGAGCCTTGATGCGTTAAGAGCCATTGCCCAGCCACTGAGTTTGCACTGGTGTTTCTCATCACTTTGCATGTTCCCCTAACTATTGACTAGCAAATATATGTGTCCTGGCAAGACCCCTAGAACCAAAAAATTTACTGTTTTCCTCACTGGCTCGCAGCTTTGGGCTCAAGGCATGTCTTAAAACAGTGCAACTCACTTCAAATGCTTTTTGCTTTTCATTTATTACTGCTTGTCACGCGATGTTCTTTGAAAGCTTGCTCATATATTATCTGTTCCATTTTTTTCCATTTTCCCTTTTTTTGCATGCTGTTCCTCCTGTTTCTTCCCTTCCTCCAATCCTCTGTTCCTGTCTGTAGACACAACGGCGACGACAGAACCAGCAGTTCACGGTTGGTATCACATTACTGTTTATCTACTTTCTCAGCACTGCTGAGAGGCAAGGCAAGCCTGGGAAAAAGAGAAATGTAGTCTTCAAGGGAAATCACGTTTCAAGTAGACTGATCTCATAAATACACTATAATTTCTTAAGGCTTGAAAGGTTGCTGAGTCTTGTCATTTCTGTTGTGAGTTCACTAGCCGAACGTTGCGGCCCGAGATGAGTCGTACTCCTCCTTGGCTGGCCAGCATGGCAGGAGTTTAGTTGTATATGTCTTCCTTGCTCATGAAGCTCTGCCAAACCTTGAAATACAGGGGACTGTAAAAATTCTAGTATATTCCTAAAAAGCACAGCATCTGAATTAAAGCCCCAGTTGCTTTCTTTGTGTATAGACTGTAATCGCAGGGAAATTTTGAAAGGGAGTCATTTGGTTCACTTAGTAATGAAAGTTAAAGGTCAGGGCTGAGACTGGAGGTCAGGGAGGCAGGTTCCTGCTTACATTCATGAGGCAATGTTGAGGAAAGTCAATGGTCTTCTTTAGAAAGATCATGACTTTAATTATGTTCATAATTAAAGTGCCCCACCCCTCACCTATGCAGTCTTAACCTCTTATGCTTACATTTGGCAGGAACTTCTCCAAACCAAGAATATGTCAATTTGAATAGCACTAACTGAGATTGTTCAAAAGTCATTGATGTGTGAGTGCCTTGTAGGCAAAATAACAAAAAGTAGGCTATGTTTTTAACCAAAAAGTGATTAAAAACTAAATAAATGAAGCTTAGATAGGAACATCAGGAAATACGAGCTCCTTTTCTCCATCTCACCAGTGACTTAGTGGATTGGGATAAGTCTATTAACTTTTCCCTGTCTTTCTAATCAGAAAATGAGAATCATGTTTCATCTGTATATTACTTTGCTCATATCTAACCCTAGAAAGATTGTACTCAGAGAAAGATATGTTAGTTTAAAGATGGGCTGAATTTTAATAATTGAATCCAAGGGAATCGTTTGGTAAAGGGCCTACTTCAATCACTTTTCATGTTGTGCAGAGTGGAAAGTTATCATTTAAATGACGAGGTGATCAGCCAACCCTATAGTATTAATTCAACTTTTAGAATAATGTCTGATAGCCCAGATGGACTTCCTTAAAGAGACCTACCTTTGATAACTTATCAGTTGGAAATCTCTGAGCAAAACCTATATGAGCTTTCCTTTAAGCTTACACCTTGGTCAGGGTTGGCAGGTTACCCCTGTGTTTGCAGTGAGGAATTCTGAGAAAGCAGAACAAACTTAGGATTGGAGTTATAGATCCCTCCCACCCCACCCCCACCTCACTCTGACCTTCCATTAGGGGGACAGGGGAGCAGCTTAGTGCAAAGGCCCTGGGTTCAATCCTCAATAGAACCTCCCCTTCCTCCCCCCAAAAAATAGAAGTTAAAGGGACCAGGTACACTGACAATCATGAGAAATCAATTGCGTATAAAACATCCACTTTCAAAGGTAATGCCCCATAGTACTTACTCCATCTCAGACACTGTACTCCATTAAGCTCAGTTATTTGTGTGTTTCATCATTAATTGAGTACCTCCTGACTTTTATCGATTATTCTCTGAGCTTTAAGGTTATTTTAATGTAGTTCAAGAGATTTTGTTCTATTCTTTTTAAAATACTTTAAGTTCTGAGTTTCCTATAAAGAACTACAGGGTCAAGGATAAACTGTAAGATTCCTGAGTTCTATGAGACTTTGAAGATTTACCATTTATATCCAAAAGCTGTAGAGTTTTATTTTCTTGCCCCTTCAGAAAAGTTCATGTACTTGTGTTTTTGAGGTAGTTCATCCTTGAAGGCCTAGACAGGGTATTTAAAATAGGAAATATGTTCCCTAGCCTGAAAAATAAGAACTGAATTTGGGACTGACCCTGATTTTAAGGTACCCTTTTTTTTAGCACTAAGGATTGAACCAGGGCATTTGCACTACAGTACATCCCCAATTCTTTCTTCCTTTGTTTTTTTGTTTGTTTGTTTTTGTTTTTGTTTTAATTTTGAGGCAGGGTCTTGCTTAGTTTGTAAATTGCAAATGCTCTGCTGGACTCAAACTTGCAAATTTTTGGCTTCAGCTTCCGAGAATGTGTCACCATATCTGACTTAAAGTACTATTTTAATTAGGCCTTTCTCTTTGAAGAAAGAAAAAAGGAAAAGATGAGGTTTTATTTTTTTTAATAGTATGATGAAGTGGTACTTGGAGTAAGACCTGATAATATTCCTGTGGCAGGAAATAGAGACATTTGTTTAGTGTGAGAAGCAACCACAGTTTTACTAGTTTGGGCACAATATTCAAGCCAGTGATACTTTAGTAAGGTATGATTGATCAGCAGGGCAAGAAAACTTTGGAGCAAAAATAGGAAGAACAGTCTGATTGTATTTTACATCTCTTTCATACTTCAAATTGAACTCCTTAACAGTAGAGGAATAGAGAAGTGATAGATAATCCAAGCTGATCCCTGTATAATACATTTATAAACACATGCTTCAACTTGTCCAAAATCCTCATAGCATCTTCACAAAGGGCTCCAACCACTATTTTGAACAGCACTCTCTGATCTTTAGCAGAAAGCTCTAATGAAAACCAAAGTAATATCTAAGATTTTACTTGATGGGAAGGAGAAATCTTCTAGGTCATTTTTCAGGATAAAAAGGTAATAGAACATGGTAGAAATGATAAAGCAGGTGATCAGATTTCCAGTGAGATGACAATATAGAACTGATTTTATTCCAGTGCATTGTGACTAAAAATCCAACTTCTTCAGTACAGCAACCATTTGACTTACATTCATTTAAAGATAACCTTGAGATGTCCCTTATGGTGATCTGGGTCTAGAAAAATGTTAAGTGGCTTGATAACTTAGCAACTTAAATGACAAGACATATTAGGTCAGCCAGCTGTGACCGTCTTAACTGTTCTTAAAAGTTGTCATACTGGATTTCCTTCCATATTTCTCTTTCCTTTCATAAAAAAGGAAGAAAATATTGTTAAAGCTTTCCCTTTGAAGACTCATTAAAATATTTTATTCAAGCTTGTGTTGCTAGAGTATGTATGAAGTTTATACTAGTTGTTTTTGTATGTTGACCATTTGTTCTTACCAATATCTCTGATTGGAAGAAGCATGTGTTGGAAGGTTAGAAGTGCATGGGCATGATTCAAAATCGAATGGATTTTCTCCAAAAAGAAAAGCAAACAACAATCAGTCATCACAATGTGTTTTTAAGGATCTAACTGATAGTAAAGATAAATGTGAGTGTAAGAATGAGATTTTTTTTTTTTAAGATTAGACTGACATAAGGGTTCTTCTCTGAATAAGGATCTTGATCATTTGTGTTTTTGGAGCTCATCCTTAAAGGCCTGGACAGGAAGAATCCTGTGTTATGTGTGCATGTCGAGCAATGCAAAAAACACTGCCAAATCCTGATTCCACACAGTCTGAAAATGATGGCGGAAATGCATGAGTGATTTAACGCACGGGTGGTGTAGTTGTTCCTATGGTTATTGATGTGTGGGTGTGTGTGATGGTTTTTGTTTGTTCAAATGTGGGCGCTTCTCTGTAAGTGTCTTGTGCCTTGTTCTTTTTTTTTTTTTTTTTTTTTTTTGCCCTGTGTGTCCCTTCTCCCTTTCCCCACGCTCCTCCCCCATGTGAGGGGTCGGGTGACAGCATGCCCATGGTCTGGAATAGTGCTTGTGCTTTTGCTGCACTGCGGTCAGCTGGCTTCCTCTGGGTTTGAGGTCTCTCTCTTTCTCTCTCTCTCTCTCTCCTTCTCTCTCTCCCTCTCTCTTTTCCTTCCTCTTTATTTCTCCCTCCCTCCTCCCTCCCACCTTCCCTCTCTCAGTTTATTATTTTCAAATCTACCCTGCCCTCTTGCCTTTTCTACCTCTTGATACAGACAGGCTGATGATCTCATGAATTTTCATATCCCAAATGAGTTTTTAAATAGATCTTAATTCAGTCTGTAACTGGGAACCCCTCTGAAAAATAATTTTTCACTTTCAGTTTTAGTTTCAAAATGTTTGGCCAGTGCTAGATATATATGCTTATGCCCTAGATTGCTGCCCTTAGGTAAGTGCCCCATGAATCTGCCTTTGCCTGACAATTTTGCAAGTAACCCAAACCATGATTGAATTCTAAAAGCACATGGAATTTCCTTATCTTAATATTCAATTGTGGGGAAATTCTTAAACCCATTTTAGAGAAAAATAGCCAGCAGTGCGCATTATTACAACCGCTATGTCCACCATTTGTGTATGTACCTCTTTGTACATCTCTCTGTATGAGTACATAACAATGGCATTCAGAGGCTGTCATTCAGTCAAGGGACTCTGCAGACATTGTATGTTCTACCCAAGAACAAAGCTAAAGAGGTTTACCAATGGCTGCAGGACCTGAAGATTGTGTTTCAGCCTCGATAATGCAGTTTGGAAACAATGTGCTACTGTTTAACGGCGTGAACCAAATTTCTGCTAATGGGAAGAAGGGAAAAACTCTCCACAAAAGCTGACAAAGCAGGAAGAACAGGATGACTGAGCTTTTAGATTAAAACTACCGGGGGCGTCTGAACTCTTATGGCTGGTGATGGAAGTAACAGTTTCCATAATATGGCCAAGTGATCAGATGTATGCTGCTTAGGTAAGAGAGAGACCGTCGCCTACTTTGTTTTTCATAATGGGAATGGTACCAGGACCAGTGGGCTAAGTTTTCGTTTCCTGGAGGTTTTAATTTGATTGTACTTACTTTGAAATTTTCTGAAACAGTGATGCCCTGATGAACCGAACCCAGAAGCATTTAAATTTTACTTGACCTTGAATTTACTGAAATGCCCAGGACTTCTTATAATTTCTAATTTTTTGAGGATTTCCTTCCCCTGCTTTAAAATTACCAGATGATACCACTTTGAGAAGCCAGCAATTACTGTGGAAAAGGAGGAATTCCAACTACAGAAGCACTGAGAAGGCTTAGGGTTTGTCCCAGCACATTGTACCACCACGAGAAGGTGAAACACACACGTCTCTGCAGAATAGACAGCCATTGTGCATATAATAAATTACCATGTTTGCACTTTAGAACTTTCTTAATTGGTTAAAAGAATCCCATATGGACAAAAAGTAAACTTTCATTTGTTTAACAAAGTTTAAAGAAATTTGTTGAATGCATTTTAATTAGGAGTGATTAGAAAGAGCTTTAATGGATGATATGAAAGTTTGAAGAGAAGAAGCAAGAAGTAATTTCTCACTTATTGTTAAAATGTGAAGTTTCCTTTCAAAGAATATTCTGTGCTTCACAAAATGTATCTTTGTCTTTTTCTTTGAAAAAAATGAGAGGCGTATAATTTTTACCATGAAAGAAAAATACGTAAGTCACAGCAGTGTTAGGAGGTATGTTTGCTTGTCCTCACTTGTACACTGGTGCTTTAGTACGTTCTTCCTAATTATATTTATTCAGAAATTATCCAACCATGGCAGAGCACTATAGATTCATAAAAGACAACAGTATTGCAAAAACAAATTTAACACCACCAGGCTAAATGTCTTTCTACTTTGGAACATAATCCAAGCAGCACATTCCATATGATTTGGTATACTTTATAAAGTTTCTGTCATTAAAAGTGACAGTTTCAACCTTAATGAGGTGTATATCAACTGTCTGTCACTTCTTAATGGAAAACTTTGCATATCAATGATATTCCATAAACATATTTGTCTTCATTTTTTAAAATTATCCTTCTAAAGCCCTCCCCGAGGAAAGGAGCCTTCAGCAGTAAAGCTGCCTGCTTGAAAGCTCTTTGTTTAATGTGGTTAGTGATACATAAGCACGTGTATAGAACACTTTGATATTCATTGGACCACGTAGAAGTGAGGGATTAGCCTTCTGAGAACTGCAAATTCATAATTAACTACAAAGAAGTACTTTACATTGGCCATTTATAACAGTTATTCAAATAATTATGTTCATCAGTCTTTATACAATGGATAAGTCCAATTAGAAGTAGGAACACTTTGAACCAATCAGATTTCAGAACAGATGTACAGCATCCCTGATCAGTTGGCCTATAATTTATTCATGACTCATTACTTTGCCTTTGCTTACCTTAAATTTGTAGTTGAGGACCACTTATGGACTTAAGAGCCTCTTGTTTTTGGTTTGGCACCTGCCCTTGAGTATTGGCACCCATGGGTTTTGAGGGAAATTTTTTCTTAGGGGCTCATAATGTGACAGCCTTCTCTCAGAGAATCAACCTGGCTATCAGTAGTCAGTTGGCTTCTTTATAAAGCACCTTACAGAATCCAAGGGTTAGGATTGTTTATAAAGGACATTTTTTGGTTAATGTTGGGTTTTTTAAATAGAGCTATCAGTATGACATCACTGGTCTCCAGAGCATTTGTTTTGGTTGCTTTTAGACTCTGGTTGGTGATTCCCTGAGAATTACTCCCAACACATCATTTTAGCAAACATTTACTGAGAGTATACTTTGTGCTTGACTGTAGGAGAATGAAAAGATGCAAAAATAAGACCTTGCCAAAGAGCTTGCTGTTGAATAGGTCCACCAGCGTCTTCCAAAGTGACTCATTTCATTACAGAAGTATAAGCAAACAGCTGCGGGAGTTAGAGTTTCTCAGGCAATCAAATGGGCTTGGAGCACAGCAGCAAAGAATAAGCCTAGGCTGCCTCGACTGTCTAATGCTTTGTGTTTAGTAAACGTTATTAAAGGACCAACCCACAAATAAGATATGAGGAAATGGAAGCCATCTCCTGGCTGAGTCTCCCACTGTTTGTCTGCTTCCTTCTTCACCTCTTTTAATTCAAGTCAAAGCTAGCTAAGAAACTGCTCAGCTAGGCAGCATTAGGGTTGGCTGGAATACAGGCATTTTCAAGCCCCTACTTGATTACCTCCTGACCTAACTGCTTTTTCAGCTTTGAGGGTTTTATTTTTCAGAAATACCATTGATTTATGAAATTCTCTTTTTAAAAAATCATTTCACGAATCAGATTTTCTGATGAAGGCATAACCTGCAATCTGCAGTTAGCAGATGCTATACCATTTTGAAATATGTGATCCAAGATCATCATAAATTGATAACAAACTGTTTATCAGTATTGGCAAAGGATTTCAATTTACAGTAAAATGTGAAATAAAACTTACATACATCAGTATGTAACATCTAAATACATTTGTATTTAAGAGATATAGCAGAGCATCAACAGCTAACAATCAAACTTTTTTTTTCTTTTTGCATGCTGTTATGAATGAGTGATTTTAAACATTCACCTTCATGTTTCATGTGCTTTGAACAGTGGAGACTGAGGAATCTTTCTGCCTTGATTGTGTATCAATAACAAAATTACATGATTGAAGAAATGAACTTACGGATTAATACATTTAAGCTATCCAAAAAAAGTGAGAGATAGCAAGAGATTTGGCTCATGTTTTTTAAAAAAATTCATCCTCAGTTCTTAAGTGTTTTGTTTATGTCCCTCGAGGAATGAAAAGAAAAACGATTTGTTTTTACTTGTAAGGCCTTACTCAGTTGCCCAATTCCGCAGAAGAACTGGACAGTGAGGACCTCTCAGGTAAGGGATAGTCATTAGGTAAGGCACTGCAGTGTCCAACCTGTGGATGCTCTGTCCACTTCTACAAAATGGCCATTTGCTTTGCTGAGCAATCAATTGGCACATGTGGATTTTGAAACTAAAACAAAAGAACAGATTTTTATCAACACTTTCTTCCTCCCCATTCACTTTTCCACTCCTCTTCCTTGTGTAGTAGTATTTATAGTTCAGATTGAGGCTAGGGCTGTTAATGCAGTAGAGGTCAAGTTATCTTTGGAATTGTACTAAAGCTACTCTGGGTTCAGTGGCTTTAACTAATGTTTATGTCCTAGATATGTAATGGCTCAGGAGAAATTTTGTTACATTACAAAGCAGTTTAAGGATGTTGGATTATGTGACAAGATCTTAAACTCATATTGACTGTCTACTTCTATGGAATGAACTGGAAAACCCATGTCAGAATTATTTTAGAAGCAGGGGATGGGGGAGGGCAGGGATGAACAGGGGTGGGGGGGCAATTGTTTTGTCACACACCATGATGTAAACTAATTATCCACCTCAGACCTTTTTCACAGTACACTGAGCTCTTGCAAAAGTAGGTTTCATGCTTGATTCCAGGATTTAGGTGTTACTAATCCAGAATAAGAAGCATATCCTAAAAAGGAGGGAGGGAGGAGATTTAAAGTGGTCAGAGCTAAACAATTATATGAGCTCCCATGGTGTTGTGAGACTTCCCCACCAACCAGCTATACAGCTCCTTAAACATTTCCATCAATCACCTACTAAGTCAGGAAGCAAGGCCCTCTCCTTGTTGTCTCAATGGGAAGCAGTAAGGGATAAGATCACCCTAGCCCACTGGAAAGGAAGGTTTCATTTTACTCTTTCCTGAAGTTTTCACTGCTATTTCCGTGAGCTGGCTGCTGAGGTGCAGTCCTTAACTTTAAGTCTCACCCAGTGAGAAAACAAGATTACTACCCTGAAGCTGCCCAGTTTTTAAAAATACAATAGATTTGTTGCCAACTATATGCTTCTGTTAAACCCCAAGGATACCTTTACTTTTCTGTTATGTACTATGTACCAGTGTGAGCTTAGCTGCTGGGTTTTCCAAGATTGGAAGCTTCCAGGAGGCTTCATTGGTTTTGTGCGCTGCTGCATCCCTGTCCTATAGTCAGCACCCAGATGGTATGTGTTGGATGCATGAACGAGTCCAAATCCCAAGAAATTTAAATAAATAAATAATAGCCAACCCATCAATAGTGTTTTGTGTACCTCTTATTTATGGTATACTTAGAGAATTTCCAAAAGCATTGACCTAATTTTCATTAAAGATAAGAATATATAAGTCCTTCTTCCTGCTTAAAATTTAACACTGGAGATAATGGGGAGCATGTGCAGCTGATTGCAGGTGGTCTTAGTTCAGATACAGACTCTAAGCAAAACAGCCCTCTGACACAGCAGCCCTGGCAATTGGATTTTTTTCAAGGAGCCTAAAAAGAAATATTTTGAATGACCCTGATCCCTCTTGGCGTATTAGCCAGACAAGAATCAATCAGATTGGCACAGATAATGGCATACATTACAAAATCAGCTATCCGCCCCTTCCACCAGCATCATCAATTAGGGATATTCCAGGTCTCAGCCCTGCACTATGTCAGATGGGTGCCTGCTGCAGTTCTATCAATCATCCAAGTCAGGAGCTATAAACCAACAACTGTTTGTGTTCAAAATAACTCAGTTAAATTAATAATTATGTTGTCCCCCTTCCCCACTCTCACTAAGAACACTGCAGTCCTATCGCTTAGGAGCTGTAAGTCATGTACAACAGTGATGAACTAGCAGGCTGGGGCCAGGCTGCCTTTGCATCTGGTTTGATGAACTAATCAAAAACTGATTAGCACCTTTGTTCAAGGGGGATGCTGATTAATCAATTACTATTGATTGTGAGCTTGGCTTCACTCGGCAGCAAAGAGACATCTGAAGGGAAAAAAACAACCAATAAAAATTGAGCAGCTGTCATAGTGTTTAAATTTATTAAAACAAAATACATTATTTTTTATGAAGCTGTCTTGAAATGGGTCACTGAAGGGGAGCATATTGATTGAGAAAGGATGAACTTCTCAAATTTCTGTAGTCTAGAGACTGAATTCAATTATAATACAAGACAAACAGGTTAACACCCGTCTTAAACAACCCATCAATAAATTAGAGTAGGTGTTGCACATTTAATGCTAAACTGTGGTAATGAATAATATTATCCATTCCCTGCTACATGGGGATAGAAATTTCATCCTTTTTGTATTGTTGAAAAATATTGTGTACTTCCAGATGATGGTCTGTTTTCTCCTTGCCCCTCTGTCCCCACGTCCCCCATTCGCCAGTGCCACCTCCTCAATTAATGACAGTTTCATAAGCAGCATATGGTGTGCCATCCTCACCCAGCAAAGCAAGTCACCCAGCTGATCTTCCTCTGTAATCTGCATTAAAAAATGATGCTTGTATGTAGTTCAGTGATTTAATTATTGGCAGACATGGGGAGCTTGTGCAGTTCTACTTTGAACCTTTTGTATACTTTTTGGGTGTTAGCTTTATTGATGATGAATTCACTTGAGTTTTGAATTGCTTTATCAGTTGCATCTATCGTTTCCTGGTGACAGCTGATGGTTATTGCCACCCATATGTAATAGAATAGCTTTAAGCATATTTACCCTTCATTTTTAATTTTTAAAGTATTTTTAATGTTTTTAACTGCCTCCCTCCCTTCAGCAGTGGAGGGGCCTTCGGGAACAGTTTTGTGGAGAAGGATGCTAATAGTGTGCCAGAGACTGGCTGGCAGCACAATCTCGAAGTCATCTATCCATATTTCACTGAAGCAGAGGCACCAAGAAATGCCAGAGCTGAACTTTCAACTCTTGCTTTTCATTTAAGAAGGTGATCTGGAAAAATCCTACATATCTCTCACAATCCACAAAAAAATAAAATAAAATAAAATAAATGGATAGAGGGCAGCTCTGCACAAGTTTGATCACCCTTACCCCAGTGTTACGAAGAATCCAACAACAGCCCCATCAGTGATTCACAGAGAAAGCATGGGCTCAAATAGAATTTAAATTTAGATAATGGAGTCTTTTAAAACCCTTTGGATCCAGAGTATTAATGAAGATAGAATGTATGGCAACTGGCTCCTGGAGTGTCCTAAAGGCCTCACAGAACTTGCTTAAAATTTGCATGAGAGACTCAGAAGCCATAGCATTTAGGGAGGATCTCTCCTTAATGGCCCATTCATAAAGTGTGCTCCAGGTTTGGCCAACAAGTAATTTTATTTTCTTGGTAGACTAATAATAATGTCAATATAGAAAATAACAGAAACTAGGTGAGCTAGACAGATACACTTAAGGCATGGCCCAAGACTCTAGAGTGTGGTATGATTTGTGTGTTTCATTCTTCATAGCTTAGAAAGCTTCTTCACACATTTTATCTCATATAATATATTCATTCAACAAAATTTGAGCTCGGTGTGCTGGGCACTGGGCTGGCACCAGGAATGCAGCAGTGAACAAGACCAAATGGGAGCTGGAGCAGCCATGGTTGTCACTGGCCCAGCCCGGCTCTCATATGGTGACTTTCTAGTTTCAAATATTTGAAACACAAATTTGGGACAGTGACAAGCGCTGTGAAAAAAAAAATCCTGGATAAAGGAGCAGGGAGAAATTACAGGCCAGTTTAGAAAAGCTCACCTGGGGGAGGGAGTGGGGTGGTGTTGTGACAGGAGGACCTGTCGATGAGAATGAGCCAGCTGTGGGAGGACGTCATGAACATCCTATGCAATTGTGAGTCTGTTTATAAATGAGGAAACCGGGCTAAGTGATTTCCTTAATACACTGTCAGAATTTGAGCCTGAGTCCTCTTGCATCCAAGGAAAATAGAGGGCCTTGCGTTAGAGTGGTCATCCTTCTGTAAGTACACAGCTCCCTTCACTCTGGGGCTTTTGAGAATCCTGTTCCTCTTGACCCTTGTCATGTCAGTGTTCATTCAAGGGATGAAGAGGGGAAATTCAGGCTCTCCATAGCCCATCACATAGAGAACCATGAGTGAATGACCTGGAAAGATTTTTGTTCCAGCATTAAATGAAGCTCCTACTCCTTTTAAAGAAAACCTAAACTCTGCTCTGATACTGTCAGTGCCATTGTCCCACTGATTTCCCTAAATCGTCGATTGTTTTCCCCTGAAGTGTTTCTAAAAGGAAAGGGAAAATGGCGAGTTGGAAAATGTTAAAAACGTGTAAATTCCATTCTTTCACAATTCAGTTTAGTGCCAGGCAATAGACTAACAAATCACATCAGGGCCTGACCAGCTGCTCAGTGACTCCCACAACATGAGCTTCAACTTCATCCCACTGCCGATCTTCCCCATAATCCAACATGCTACTGTTTCCACTATGGGGAGGAAGGAGACCACCAACTAGGAATTTTTCCTCCAAATGCAAAAAGAGACAGGCCACAATGCAAAGTGTGAATTCCAGTTCTACAGGTTGGACACTGCTTTGGGGTGACTTCACCATATTCATTCATCCATCCTCCTCACACCCCCAAATGCCTGCGGTCCACTTCAGCATCTTTCTGCAGAGAGATTCTAGTGGGAATTGTGTGTTTGGAAATATTTTACAACTCTATCCTATTTCTCAGGTACCTACTCCTTTAAGGAAAACTCTGGTGTCATCCTCAGTGCCTTCTTGTTACTTAAAATGCAGAAGGCAATCACACTTTTAAGTCTTTATTGCTATGAGATGAATAGAGCAAAGTCATAAGCATGGCTTTTGGTCTCTGGGGATGCTAAACGCCTTGGGAGGATGTGCATTCTGTGACATCAAGTCATTTCCACTGTTGGCTAAATTCACTAAACCAAGTAATTTGAGAGAGAAGAAAAATTTCAGCATTTTTAAAACCAAGTCATTCTTCACATTTAGTGGACAACAGGTATTTAATATTCTTGACACTCAAAATAGTATGCCTGAGTCATAACTTGAACTAGGTATAGGTAGCCTTCAGCAGCCAGGCCCACAGTCTTGACCACCAAAGAGGGCAACAAGGCCACTAGTTACACTCTGTATTGATTCCATATACGTGCAAAGAAAGACCTCAGTGACTTCAACTCAGTGTTCATTGGGCATTTCTGTAAGAAGTGCTGAGTATTCCCTAGAGGGCTCACAATTATGTGTCTTGGTTAGGTGGTGAGAACTAGAAAAATCCCTCCTAAGCTTTGCATAACCAGTGTAGCTTTGGCAAACACTTGCTCAGTCTCTGTGATGGGCCAGGCCTGAGCCAGATAGGCACCAGCATACACAGCAACACACTGGCCTCTCAGAGCAACCCTGTGAAATATGCAGCTGTGCTCAGTGTCTCAGAGGACTTGCTTGACCTGCCTGAAGTAACAAAGCAAAAATGATGGAGCTCAGCTTCTATCCCAGATCTGATGGCAGGTCCAGGGTGCCTTCCAACAGGCCATGCAGGAGATGAGCTTCTAACTCATCCTCTGTTTGAACCTGTTTCTGAACAGCATAGGCAGTGCCAGCCCAAGAGAGCCTGAGTCCTCCTCACTGAACAGTGACATTGTACAGCCACAATCTATGTGCAGTACTTCTAATTTAAATGAACACATACTGAGCTCCAGATGGCACAAAAAGGATGATTACTGCAGTTTGCCTTTAAGTAGCTTAGCATAGTTCCTTTGAATGTTAGAATAGCTGCAGTGGCATTGCTAGAATTGAATGCAGCTGACAGGTAGTAGACTAGACGGCTGGGATGCTATATGGGAATCTTCATGGTTTTCTTACCTTTCATTTGTTCCTTCCCTTCCATTTTCTAAGACAGAAAAGAAAGGTTATGCTGCATAAAGGCTAGTGTGCTCCAATATATATTAACATCTTAATGGGAAAGCTGTGTGTGTACTGTATACATTTACTACTCTCTGACAAGAGGGAATTAAATGTCAGAAGGATTTGTAGCATCTATAATTGAATTGGTGCTGAGAAAAGCAAATCTTAAAGAAGAATAACATATTAGGATTAGCAAATAATGTGGCATTTTGTCAGCGCTTGCCATTCAGTTTGTTCCCCTTCAGTAATAAAGTTGTGCTTTTTAAAATGCACACTTATTTTTGTTGCCTGGATGAGAGCTACAATAGGTGGTGATGATGAGTGGCTACATTTCTCAGATGGCAGCAGTTGTTTGTGTGAACGTTTTGGGATTTTTTAAATTGTTGTTTGTTTTTATGTTTTTAAGTCAGATTTCATTTTTGCTCCAGATTTGGAAAATCCACTGCAAGTGTTTTCTTTCTTCCTAGTGAGAAGTAGCAAATGACGTCATAGTCTTTAAGCTTTTCCTGAGATAGACTAATCCCTATAGCCCTAGGAAGCTGGAGAGAGCATTTCCATTATAAACATCGATTCTAAGAGTGTTTAATTAAACTGACTTGTCCAGCAAGACCTCAGCTAAACCAAGTGACAGGACTGTTGTAAAAAGTCAACAGTTTTAGCACACCCTCCAGTCACCCACGGATGGGGAGAAGGATGAGTATTTCAGTAGTCCAGTAAATAAGAATGGAACCTCACCCTGTCTTAAACACCAACTTTTAAGCTGAGAACTAAGGTAGTTCCTAACCTCTGGATAGAATAAATATATGCAGTCAAGAGGAATGTCTAGTTCTTACCAAGTTTGCTAGATGTGCCTGAAATGTGCAGGGAGGCCAGCAGGCTGAGGCTGGCATGCCCTTCTCTGCATGTTTCATTGTATGTTAATGTTTCACACCTGACTGCCTCAGAGGACGAAAACAAGGTGTCCTTTTGGTCAAAGATTGACCTTGGCTTTGTGCAGCCCTGGGCTTCAGGGTGGGCCGGCTGCAGTATCAGTGAGGTTCTGCTCAGTGAGTCCCACTTCCCAAGTCCCTCCTTGCCAAGAGCTTATCTGGAATATTCTTGGTGACCCCTGGATCCCTGTTTTGACAGCAGAGGCTCCTAGGCATATCGCGGATCCATGATTATGGCATTTGCATCCCAGGTCACATTCCATGTCCCGTGCCAGGTGCCTGAGTAGCCACAGAAACTGGGATCCCTTTCAGAGCCCTAAGGATCACAGGCAGTGTGACTGCAGGAGTGCTGCCTGGAGACAAGTTTGGCAGGTGGTTGAAGGAGCCCTCTGGAGGGGAGGGGGAGGGAACCTAAAGTCCAGCAGCAATCACCTTTCTCATCAGGCCCTGGGGAACTACTGCCTTCAGAACATCCCTTTTCACACGGCCCATGAGGAATTCGTTGGACCAGGTCAGCTGGCCCAACGAAAGAAAGCAGAGCAGTTTTGGGGAATCCATCTTGGGAGTTACTTTGAGGGTTTGTTGATGCTATTGTTGTGCTATAAGTTCTAAGATACTAAAGCAAGCCAAAGGGGCTTGGAGCTATGACCCAAGCTTTAGTAGCCATCTTAACGTTCCACAAGAAGCTTGTACACTCACCTGGAGAGAGTTGCTTCAACTTTTTGCCAAAAGAAATGCTAACTCATGAACACTAAACAGCTCGTGACATGTCTGTCACATTTAGAGCCACAGAAGTAGCTACAGAATGGAATAGACAGGCAGGAAGGCTGTACCACAACTGAGAGCTGTCTTGAACACCTCACAGTGTTAGTGTCATAAGTCAGAATTACTCAACAGCCAGGCTTAATTCCCTTGAAGTCACATGTGAAATGACTCTGCGTGGACTGTGTTGTACATGCGTGTCTGGTTCTTCACAGCTGGAATAACCTTTCTGCCATCAGCATATACCCAGCAGAAATATGATTTTACCTTTCAGGATGATAGAGGCAGAGGTTAGTCCAAAATGGAAACACTCTCACACCCAATACTGAACAAGAGGAACAATTGTAGCCTCTTAGAGGGAACAAGAAAACATGATTTTCGAAGCTCAAGGAGATACCCTTTTGCCTAAGTATGGGAGGTGTTTTTGTTTGTTTGTTTGATCGGTGTTGGTTTCGTGGGGCTTGTTTTCATTTATATGGGGTTTTGTTTGTTTTGGAATCTTTTTGTTGTGGTGGTGGTGGATGGGTTGGTTGGTTGGTTGGTTGGTTTTTTGCAGTACTGGGTACTTACCCCAGAGCCTGGACACTGAACTACATCCTCAGTCCATAAAAATTTTGAGACAAGGTCTTGCTGAATTATTTAAGTTGGTCTCAAACTTGGGATCCTCATGCCTCAGCCACCCAGAGTTTTGAGATTATAGGTGTGTGCCTCAATGCCTGGTTGGAATGCCGGCATGTTTACAAGGGCTACATGCCCATGATTATTATTTTTCAGTTGAGAAGCTGGGGGCAACTGTAGAACTGGTTTTTTTCTCTAACTCAGAAAGGGAGCCAGAAATTTGAAGAGGCTGTCCTCAGGACCTGCATGCAAGCAGCTGCGCCCTAGGAGGAGCAAGAACTGCAGCTGCTGGTGAAAACCACAGCCCTTCTGCTTAGAAGTAATTTCTCAAGGAGCAGGCCAGAGTTTCTGCCTTATGAGTGGTACAGGAAAGGCCACTGGCCATGGGTTTTGGCAGGGACATGATACCCTCCTTTCCAGCGACTGACCTTTTCTTCAGTCTCCAGTTTTGCTCTTCCTGCAGCACTGTGTGCTATCACTTCCTATCAGAAGGGAGGCACCAACTGGCAGGTGCAGGCAGCTCCCGCACATCTGGTGACCAGCGTCACCCAATAGTTGGTGGCAACATCACACCTCTACCATCTGTCCCACATGGGGAACAGAGGCAGTGAGATGAGTCTGGAAACAGCTACGCTCATCATAAGGGAGGCCACACCATGACAGGCACTCAAGAGTGGGCATAACTCTATTACTACCTCCCACAGTAAACCCAGGAGGTGGGAGTGGGGTGGGAGGAGGCGGTGAGGAGCTCGTAACTGGCAGTGTTCTCTGTAAATTAAATATCAGTTACCTTCTGTGTCCATCTGCAGTAATTGAAGGCAAGAAAAATGTCTTAGTGATTAACTGGTGGTAGTAAACTTTCTGATCAAAGTGAACATCAGAAGATAGCTAGAGAGATTATGCTTGTAAATAAGTATCTGCAAAATATGTATGTCCTTGAGGGCGGGGACAATAACTAGAATTTAGGTATTTAATTTGGGGGGTGGCTCGCAACACTGAGCATATTTACTACATCTTGGGGAGCAAAGTTCAGATGAATAGTTTTGACTCAGAAAATGAATGCCACAGATACATACACTGAGATTTTCTTCTGAGGAGGCTTTTTGTTTGTTTTTCCTTATCCCAGAGGTCCCACACGCCTGCTCTTGGCTCTCTCTGGTTTTATAAATCTTCTAGCATGTTCCTACACCTAGACTTGGAAGAAGCGCTCTTCTGCCAGTGCACGAGAGTACCTTCCCTCAAATAAGTTAGAGCTGTCTCTGGAAGCCTCTCTGTGTTCTCAGTCTGCCCTCAGATGAGATCTCTTGCCATCTCTTGCCTCTTGTACCTCTTTCCTTTCCTTAATACCTAGCATCACTTTGTCTCCCTCACCCAGTTCTAAGACATATAAGACATATAAATTCCAATAGGTCTGAAGCTCATGGCAGCTGGAGATTAGGTAATTCTTATTCCCACAAATCCCCTAGTTTGACAGCTCCCTAAGGAATACACACCTGGCTAGCTTTATTGTTACTTGTGTACACCTGCGAACACTTCTGAACTTGAGCAATTGGAGTACAACCCTGCAGTGTGTAAAACCCTCTCTCCCAGCAGCAACCCAAGGGGGAATTCTCCCCTTCAACAAGCTCTCTTGTCTGTAAAAAAGAAAAAAAAATTCCATAGCGAGTTCTGCCGTGTTGAAATGACTTCGAGACAGTGGAGGCTGTAGCATCTACAGTCGGCAACATTTTCGGCTGAGGAGGGAGATGCCTCTCCAGTTTTTGAGCCGAGCTTATTAGACAGGTTGCTGGAGGGGCTTGCACATCATGGTGCAGGCTAATTGGCTGCGGTGCTCTCTGCCGCCAACCCATCTCCATCCTCCAATTAAACTCCCATCATCCTGTTGTCCTGGGCGAACCACTGCTGCCTCCGATTTGGCATTTCTGTTTGGGTTTGGGGTTTTGGTTTTTCTGTACACTTTTCAAAGGTAACTTAATGAAACACTGTAAATACTCCATTTTTTAATTTAAACTCTTTTAATTAAAGCACTTTTCATGGAACCCTCAGTCACGAGTTATTTCCCCATATCCTTCAGTACTTAATCTCCGAGCAGAATTGGAAATATCGATAGAAAGTGTAAATCATGCCCTCCTGCTGAAAGCGTTGTATCAGGTTTCGGCTCAAAAGAGCACCATTACCTTTAGCTGTCACGGATCTGTACACTTGATCGATAAACTTCAAATATTATTAGAGGTGGAGGCTTCAGAGATTTGCTCTGTTCTTTGGAGAGAGACAGAGATAAATCTTTCTTAGAAATTGACTTGAATTTGCACTCTCAGTCTTCCTGGTGAAATGCATTTCTCTTAGGCATCCAACAACTGCAAGGGGGACAGATTTATAGGCCATGTGCTTCTTGTACTGAAAGATTTAAATGGTAAATCCTTCACATATGACTTCACAAATCATGTAAAGTTAAAAGATTTTTACCGTTTCTGTTGCTGCTGTGCTTAAATTGTAGGGTACAGCTAGTAAATCATTTTAATGGAGGTGTCGTACTTGACTCAATAAAAAAAAAGACAATGGTTTAGCTTCCACTCCAAAATGTTAATGTATTAATCAACGGGAGAATAATTGTTTTTTACTACATTATAAATCTCGGATGCCATTAGGATTTCAGCAAGGGGTGATGTAGCCACATTCCTAAATTAAAATTGTTTACACTGCCATACATCCATTCTGCATCGCCATAGCTCATTCTGGGTTCATTTTGGAGTTGTTCCCCTGCCAAACATGTCGTTCCTCAGTCGGAAGAAGACATCCTGAGGGAGTGATGCTTATAAAGGAAAATTAATTGCATCGTGCAGTGTTAAATAAATAAAATAAAAACCATCTGTGGCAATGGACAATTATTCCTTGCTGTCTTTTTTGAAATAAGTTTTTAGGTTAAATTGAGGCTTACTCCCTCATACATCCTCAGTGTAGCAGACATGTCTCTTGTCCTTAGTCTTATAATTCTTATTTTATCTCTAGGCAGCTGTGACTTTTGAGCTCTTTGGGTTTCTCCTTCATATACCCATTATGGAATAAATCACTGGGCATCCATAGAAAGATCCCCTTCTTCCTCTCCACAGTTTTCATGATCGCCTGAAGGTACCATTCAGGGCTGCCTCAAATAGCCTTATCAGCTTCCTTAGTTAGGATCTGTAACTAAACACAGAGTGGGCACCAAGACTAGGTCAGGACCCGGTAGACTCCCTGTCCCCGCTCCTGACTCTGTAAGCCTGTTCCACATGTATTGGCACTCCTGTGCTGCTACTAATGAAATTGCCTTGTGGGGGAAGCAGATCAATTCAGCACTGGACAGGTCAGTCTGTTCCTTCAGTGTAACTTGATCCATCTTGACTGTTCTCTCTAACTCCTCCATTAAAAAGGAAGGTGGCCTTCTGACCCTGGTGGCAGTGTCACCAGGGCTCCCGGTGTCTTGTAATAAGCTCTACATCCCTGTTCCTCTTGTGATTTCAACAGATTCTCGAGCAGGTGAAGAAGGCTCAATAAGGGCGGTGGATCATGCTGTGATTGGCGGTGTCGTGGCCGTGGTGGTGTTCGCCATGCTGTGCTTGCTCATCATTCTGGGCCGCTATTTTGCCAGACATAAAGGTAAGCAAGGTGCTTTGGCAGGCAGGAGAGACATGTCACCACAGCCCCTGCATTTGGGGACTTTGCAAGGTTGTCCTTAATAGGCAATTTTGTGTATGCGGCCACACCACCTATTTGATTTCTGAAACTGGGAGAGGAGGAAAACAAAAAAAAAAAAAAAAAAAAAAAGCAGAAACCTTAGCAGCTGCTGATTAGGTCTCCGGGAATTGATGAGGAACAGTCCTTGATTTGGATTTTCTCTAAATATAAAGCTTTATAGAGTTGTTACTCTTCAGTCTATAAAAGGGGATAAAGTGAAAATAACAAAGTAAGGGGCTGGTGTGTGAGGGGCAGCGTGAACTCTGAATGGTAAACATGGAAAAACCACCCACAACAGACTGTTTTCTAGCATGAAGGCAGATGAGCCCTGTCCCCTGGCCCAAGCTCTGGGTAATTACACTAACTAGCCAGGAGGACTAGAATACTTCCTTGGTGTGATGTGCCCAGGTTCTAGAAAATGTGCCTTAAAAGCCACATAAATATGTATTTTTTAAATTATCAGTGCAATTGATTTAAATTGCCATTAATCACCACACTTATCAGCTGTGTAGTCTGGATGGGCAATCATCATTTTTTGGGCTCCTCCTCTCTGCCCCATGCTGCTATGAGCCTCTTCTCCCCGCCTGGTAATTTATTCTTCCTTTTCTTTGTCAGCCCTTGTCTTGCTCACTTGTTTTTCTCAAGCACTATGCAGTGATCTGGTAGAGTTTTCCAGGCATTTGCAGACTGCTTGGTTGTAACTGGGGTTTAGGGAAGGTCCCTTGAGCATAACAGTGGAGGTCCAAGGTACTTGATAAGTGTCCTTCTCAGGCATAAGCCAGTTTGAAACTCTCCCAGCTGACTGAGAACTCTTGCCTCTCAGTGGTGAACCTGACAGAACCAGGAAGATGAGACCAGGGAGCAGGTCTGAGACTGAGCAACACCCATAGAAGCCAGGAGAAGAGGGCATTTGCGTCCCTGCAGAAGAGAGTATACAGGAGGGAAGCACTTGACTTTGCCACTTCGTTACTCTGAAACATTAAGAGAGAGCCAATGTCTCAGTCTCTTTAAATTTTATAACCTTTAGAAATACAGAACACAGGGCCAAGATTTAGCTCAGCGGCATAAGCACCTGCCTGGCAAGCATGAGTCATGAGTTCAATCTCTAGTACCCCCCCCAAAAAAAAAAAATACAGTGGGAGGAGGGCTTGTCATTATGCCAGGAAGTTTAAGTGCTACCTACATACTATACTGAGGTGCAGTCCATGTCTTATTCCATGTAAACTCTCGGGATTTGGTGATAAGGATGCTACTGATTCTATAACGTTCTGTCTATTGTCATTATAAAGTGGCTGTGCCAATTAGCAAATCCATGAATCCGGGTCCAGGGTACAGTTACATAATGAGAAAATCATGTATTCGTGAAGACTGATCTCAAGCCTTGATTCCAGCCATCACAGTGTCAAATTATTTCTTAATCTGGAACCTCACTCTGAAATGGGAAGCAGAGGGAAATCAAACATACTTGTGCAAGTTCAAGAATGTTCTCACTTATGGATAGCCAGTAAAGATTCTCGAAGCCAGGAGACTGTGGTTCCAATAAACAATTCAAGATGACAGTAGAAGCGTCATCAGGGCCCTAATTCATTTATTGGCTAATTGCTCTTCCTTGCTTTGGTCTTTAACCATGTGCGTGCACATCTCTGGTCATTGGTCTTTGGTGTTTACCGTTTATGCGTTAGTCAGCAGCTCTCCAGCTTTCTGCATTTTAGCTCCCACTCACGTCTTCTTCTGCTGACATCCTCTGGTCATAATCACTGCTCTAATGTCTCATTTGCTGAATTATATCGCAGCGGTTCAGTTGGAGTGGTGCCTTTGGAACCCCCGGATCCCCATTTGTCTCACCCACCTCTGCTCTCTTCTTCCAATTGTTTTTTCCCCTCTGCTGCCTGCACACCACTTCGGCTGATGATGGCCATAAAGCAAGTTGCCATCTCTGTACCACTTTACACAGAGGCCATCAGACAGTCACGGTGCTTTACCCCTTCATCTTTCAGGTACATACTTCACTCATGAAGCCAAAGGAGCCGATGACGCAGCAGACGCAGACACAGCTATAATCAATGCAGAAGGAGGACAGAACAACTCTGAAGAAAAGAAAGAGTACTTCATCTAGATCAGCCTTTTTGTTTCAATGAGGTGTCCAACTGGCCCTATTTAGATGATAAAGAGACAGTGATATTGGAACTTGCGAGAAACTCGTGTGTTTTTTTATGAATGGGTGGAAAGTTGCGAGACTGGGAAGGCTTGGGATTTGCTGTGTAAAACAAAATGTTCTTTGAAAAGTACACACTGCTGTTTGACACCTCTTTTTATTTGTTTGTTTGCTTGTTTTAATTTTTATTTCTTCTTACCAAGTCAAACTTGGATACTTGGGTTTAGTTTTGGTAGATTGCAGAAAATTCTGTGCCTTGTTTTTTTTGTTTGTTTGTTTATTTGTTGTGTTTTGTTTTTCCTCCTCTTTGTGAGCATTTATTTTTCCCAAACAAATTTTGGATTTTTTTTTTTTTTCAAAAATCTCCCATTTTGGAATTTACCTGCTGGGATTCCTTAGATTCTTCTCCTCCCCATTTCTGTTACTGTTTCAACTTTCTTTCATTTATTTTTGAGGTAACTGCTTTCTGTTCCAAGTTCAGTTTCATAAAAGGAGAACCAGCACAGTTTAGATTTCATAGTTCAGAATTTAGTGTATCCATAATGCATTTTTCTCTGTTGTCGTAAAGATTTGGGTGAACAAACAATGAAAACTCTTTGCTGCTGCCCATGTTTCAAATACTTAGAGCAGTGAAGACTAGAAAATTAGACTGTGATTCAGAAAATGTTCTGTTTGCTGTGGAACTACATTACTGTACAGGGTTATCTGCAAGTGAGGTGTGTCACAATGAGATTGAATCTGTCTTTAATTCTGTGTCTGTAGACGGCTCAGTATAGATACCCCACGCTGTCCAGAAAGGTTTGGGGCGGGAAGGATTCCTCCTTTCTAATGCCCTAAACAGACCTGACAGGTGAGGTCTGTTCCTTTTATATAAGTGGACAAATTTGAGTTGCCACAGGAGGGGAAGTAGGGAGGGGGGAAAAGACAGTTCTGCTCTGGTTATTTCTGTTCCAAATGATTCCATCCACCTTTCCCAATCGGCCTTACTTCTCACTAATTTGTAGGAAAAAGCAAGTCCAGGTGTTGTGTGAATGACAGAATGGGACAGGGGTTTTTATTGTTTTATGTTTGTTGTTTTTTTTTGTTTTTTTGGTTTTTTTCCTTTGTGCTTAGTTAGGAAGGCAGTAGGATGTGGCCTGCATGTACTGTATATTACAGATATTTGTCATGCTGGGATTTCCAACTCCAATCTGTGTGAAACTTTCGTTCCTCCCGATTTGGCTTGACAAAGGCAAGAGGTATAAAAGAAGGGCCGGTATTGTTCTCACACTGGTCTGCTGTCGATCTCAGTTCTTGAAAGGTCAGAGCAGAGGTGGAAAAAACAGCATGTAGGGATTTTCAGTTACTTAATCAAAACTCAAATGTGAGTGTTTTTATCTTTTTACCTTTCATACACTAGCCTTGGCCTCTTTCCTCAGCCTTAAGAACCATCTGCCAAAAAATTACTGATCTCGCATGATGGCAGCCATAGTGCATAGCTACTAAAATAAGTTACCTTGAACATATCTTAGATGGGGAGCCTTGGGAAAGGTAGTCAAGTGACCATTTCCATTTTTTAAGGCAGTGTGGGGATTTTCACTGAAATGTCTAGGAAATCTAGAAGTAGTCCTGAAGGACAAAAGCTAAACTCTTACCTTATGTTTTGGTAAGGCTCCAGACTCCAGATAACAGTCCCTATGGAAAGATGGCATCAAAAGAGATAGTTCTATATATATATATAAATATATATTATATAACATTTTCAGTGAGTAATTTTGGATTTTGCAAGGTGCATTTTTACTATTGTTACATTATGTGGAAAACTTACGCTGATTTATTTAAGGGGAAAAAAGTGTCAACTCTTTGTTATTTGAAAGTGTGTTTATTTTTCTTATCTTTATTTTAACCTTTGATAGAACCATTGCAATATGGGGCCCTTTTGGGAACGGACTGGTATGTAAAAGAAAATCCATTATCGAGCAGCATTTTGTTTACCCCTCTCCTATCCCTAGGCACTTAACTAAGACAAAAAGCCACAACGAATATCCCTTTTTCAAGGAATTTTATAATGTGCAGCTCTATTCCGAGCCCTTAGCACCCATTCTGACCATAGTGTGACCATATCAAAGGGTGAGAACCATTTAGCATGTTGTTGAAAGATTTTTTCAGTTGTTCTTTTTAGAAAAAAAAAAAAAAACAAAGACAAAAAACAACCGAGAATTGGCATCTCATTTTTGGAAGCTCCCATCTTTCTGTTTCGAGAAGTGTACAGTAGTGCAGTGTTCCTGATGTAACTATGGCTTACAATGTTGACATGTCTCAGGTTCATGTGTTTCGATTGGTGTTT
Source organism: Dasyprocta punctata (assembly GCA_004363535.1). Lineage (NCBI taxonomy): Eukaryota > Metazoa > Chordata > Mammalia > Rodentia > Dasyproctidae > Dasyprocta > Dasyprocta punctata. The sequence goes on along the minus strand of RJWM01000157.1, from coordinate 95,453 downwards.
TCCGTCTCAGGTAGATTGCAAAGTGTAGGCCCCACACATTGGAAAAAAATAATAAAGCAAAAACAGGAAATTATGGATTTTAGTTGTATATTGGTTTATGTATTTTTTCTTAAGTATACAGTGCACTGTTTGAAATGTATTGTTGAGTATTACTTTGTACAGGTTGATCACTTTTTTTAGAGTGAAGAAAGAACAAACTTGTTTTTTGTGTTTTTTAAAGGAATATAAAATAATGAAGGATGTATAATTGATGCCAAATAAGCTTGTTCTTTAGTCACACCAATGTCTTATTTTTCCCTCTAGGCCAGTTCTGTTTTTAAGGTGTACATGGACAATGTTACAGTGTAAGAAACTCCATATCCATATGTTCCCATTCGCATTTTGTATTGGTTCATGTATACCATTTTTACAAAAAAAAAAAGAAAAAAAAAGAAGTACTATAAAATATCTGTCTTCTTAATAAAAAAAAAAAGTTAATGTTACAAAGTGATCCTTTAATCTCTTTATGGAGTTCTTACGGACGCCTCAACCTCAGGGCCAAGCTTCCTCCTTAGGACCTGGTGCCGACCCCAGCCGTGAGCAGCAGTGCTCGGAACTGGCTGCCAGCTGGCTTTCTTGGGACTGTGTTCTCTCTCCTTCTGCTCATCCTTCCTGTCCTCGTCCTCTTCTGCCCTCTCAGCAGGCAGGCGAGCCAGGTGCTGGGCGGAGTGGCAGCGCCTCCGGTGGACTCAGTGATCTGTGCAGGTGTGCAGGATGCAGCGGCCAGGCCCCAGGGACAGGCCCGACCACGGATTTGCCTCCCTCACTCGCAGCCCCTCCTTCACCCACCACCCCCACCAACTTCCCTGTGTTGCCTGCTCCACCTGTCTCTTCCTTTGGGATTTTGTGTCTTAACAGTTCATTCTGCCTTCTTCATTTAAAGTTCTCTCTCCTTTCACAAAAGCAAGACATGAGAGCCAGGGACTGGCTTGGCTGCCCGCAGAAGATTGTTCTCACTTGCTGTTTAGGTTGCTGACACTTCCAGGCCTGGGTGGACAGCAGGATTCAGTCTGTTGTCATCGTCCTTGCCTTGCAGGCCGAAGTGAACAATGCCTACACTTCATGGTGGCTGATCTTATAAATGAGCAGATAATATCTGACCTGTCTCCAAGTGCCCTTTCCCACCGCTCACCCGCTGTGGTTGAGTTCCCCCCTTCTCTCTCAGTCAGGTAAATGGGAAAGGCTCAGCAGTGACAGAAAAGGTAAGCTCCAGAAAAGCCAAACCTGTGTATCTTACTTTGTCCTCTTACAACCTGGCTTGGTGTCTTACCAGTCTGAGTATTTAAAAAAAAATTTTTTTTCACCCTGGGAGGCCAGCCAGGATATCAGTTAGTTATACCATATGAAAACATGAAATGACCCTCTTATGCCTGCCACACCCAGGGTAGGAAGGAGTTCAGAGAGTCAGTGTGAATTTCTCGTAGAAGGAAGATGAATGGAGATTGGCAAGTCAGCTCCATGGAGACACTGGGAGCCATGCAAGGTTTAGAGTGGTTTTGGGAAGAAGGAAGGTGAGTCAGGTGCAGAAGGCTATATAAGCCCAACCAGCCTGCCAATGTGTATGAGAAGGATAAAGTGAAGTCACCTCTCCATGGAGACGGCCTTTGCCAAGGGGCAGAGAGCAGTGAGGAGTGCAATCTCATCATACTTGTATAGATCAAGACCCACATAAGCGATTTGGGGGAGCACTCAAAAGCACAGCTAGAGTGAGCCCACCTAGGATTAAATCCCTGCCCTGCCATATATTAGCTGTGAAACTGCAGACAAGTTGCCCAACCTTCCTGACCTTGGTCTGCTGCTCTGTAAGATAGGGATTGCCATAACCTCAAAAGTTGTTAAAGAAATTGCAGGCTGGGGGTGTGGCTCAGTGATAGATGGTAAAGCACATGTTTAGCGTGCAGGAGGTTCTGGGTTCAATCTTCAGCACAAAAAAAAAAAAAAAAAATCCTTAGGAAGTAAGACTCCAGACAGAAAATAAACCTGTATTACATGTTCATCAGAATAAAGGATAGAGACAAGTGATGATTAAAAAGAACCTTACCAATGGCTACAAGAAACAGTTTTTACTTAGAGGGACCTCTTTGGAGTTTTCTATGCAGAGACACATCATACCCCTATGAACCTTGTCATAGAATTTTTTAGTGACCCCCACCTTCTTTGTCACTACTCAGTAACAAGGATGTTCCAAGACATGTGCCATGTAGTATGTGTAATACCCCCACCCATCTCCCTATTACCTGTGGCATGAAGCTCCAGATGTAGCTGTAACCTACAGAGAAAGGACCCCAGAAGGTCACTGAACTGAGGCAGGTGTAAGGTAGCAATTTGCCGTTTGAGCTCCTTGGGGTATGCAAATGAAAAGGTGCCAAATGCAGTGTTAGTAGGAGCTTGGTAAGTTGCCTGGTCCTTCCAATGGCATGAAAGTGAAAATGATCCTCTCTCCCTCCAGAAAATTTTCATAATGTTTTGGCCTGGTTGCATTCTCCAAATACATAAGTGATATGCAAGTGATAGTTAGTATAATCTTGCACTGTTCTCTACATGAAATGTAATTCTTGTACTGCTGTGGATTTGCTCCATAGAGAAATGTTCCTTTGATTCTGTCATCTAGAACCTTAAAGCAACCATGCAGTCACCACACGACAGGTAGAAAAGCCCTGCATAAGTGAAGCATTTGTGTTCCATTACATTTTGCCTTAAACTAATATACCTATTTGCTGGAATGCCAGATACACAGCCTTAGTCAGGAAGAGTTGGCAGCCACATTCCTTTAGAGCAAAATTGATATTCACAGCTACACATAGTTCAGAAACATTTCCAAAATGAAGCACTTGGATGTCCTGATCCACTGTACAGTGGAAGGAAGAAGGGATTCTTGGCCGTCATCCAAATGACCTAGTGACCAACACATGAAAGTCAGTGGTGGCCTTAGAGTGGACTCTCAGCAGGTAGTCGATGACTACAGGGGAACCATCCAGGATCTGGTTGCCTGAGTCTCACATTATACATAGAATGGGGTGCTAATTTTGTATTTTGAAATTTGATATTTTTAAATTTCATACTTGACATAGGTAGCTTTCAGACTGGCCTTGAAGAAAATCAGCTGACCTGCCCTGAGTTCAGTGTCTTTGGTCCCATCATTCTTAAGAACCTACTGAACTGCATACTTGTCCCCTTCTGGGGAATGGTGACATTTTTAATAATGGCTAATTAAGGTCATAAGGTAACATTGTTATCATATAAAGGGGCTTCAGAATATGGTGTGACATATTAGAAAATTCAAACCACACTCATAGCGTCGTTTGTGTTTATCTCTAAATCTTGAATTGTACCTCTGGTAGGAGCTGCAGGATTCATTGATTCCACCATAGCCTCATATTACACATGGTAGGAAGAGGATGGTAGGCGCAAGGGTAATATGAGCCTGAAAGCAATCTGTTTTCAAATCATTTACTCCTCAGTGTCATGGCTCCTTGGCTCTTTGGTACATGGGAGAATGTGCTTTCTTTGTTTTTTATGCTTGGGTCTTCCATTCCCAAGTGAACATAAAATATGCACTGCTCCTGGTGGTCAGTGCCAGGAACTACAACTCAAATTTGCATATTGAAATATGGAATTAATTCCAAAGAGGAACCTGACTTCAAGTCTACTGCATTTTCTGTCACACACATGCATACCTACCCTTGCTTCCCATTTTACTCCCTCCTAATCCTTTGAGGTGTTAAGCTGGGGAGTGAGGACCACTACTGAGGGGCAAATCAACCTGGGCTGTGGTCCCAGGACTTCTGCAGCCGCCCTCTAAATATGCACTGGCTTGCAGTCATATTTCAGACATGCCTGCCTTAAATCTTCACTAAGTGCTATCTTCTCAGGTTAATTAATCACCAGGCTTAAACTTGCTGTTACCAGCAGGAAGTCCATCCTGAAGTCAGCAATGTTACGATTGCATCTTCTAATACTGTTTATCCTGCATTAGTGTTTACTTAGGGGGAAAATTGATCCGTAATTGATATTTCAGTCTTCCAGAGCTGGTGTTGGAAGAGCCTAATGCAAGCCTTTAATAGCAAGCAAATATTTAAATCCCTTAATGGTTGCTGAATATTGAAATGTGTGACTTTATTACTCTTTTTTGGTTTTCTCTGTAGTTGTGTATTTCATCGTTTAAACTTGCAACGGATTCTGGCAGGCTCCAGTCTAGCTAATCCACAAAAGCTGTTTGCCCAGACACAGCAGTCCTGATTAAAAAGTATTGCTATGGAAAGGAATCTTCTGCACTAATCAGTCTCTGTTAGCTAGTGATGAAATTACTATCTATCTCTCTCTCTCTCTTTCTCTTTCCCTCTCTCTAGGCCTGTTTTCTCTAACCTCTCCCAGAATAAAGTGATGGGGGCAGCTATAGTGTTGCAATTAGGAGCATGAATCTTTTATCGTTTGGACAAGGAAGGGAAAATGCCATTACTGTCAACTGAAATGTCCTACTTGGGTTTTTCGCTCCTACTTCCCTGCCAAAGCCCATTGCTGCTGCTGAAAGTGTATAACATTCACAGCTGTTCTCGATGGCTTGATTCTTAACACAGCCAGAAATGTAGCCTGGGAGATGCTTAAGACAGTTTATGGAAAATAATAGATTTCCTTGCAGAAACACCAATGCATCGAGAAGGGCCTGGAGTCACCAATTTTCTCCCTTTCTGGCTTCAGTCACAAAGCCTTTTGCTAAAACATGCAGGCCCTCTTGAATTCTCTATTTTCCCGGTTGGTTCCTATCAGCACCCACAAGTCTCTGGCTATGGCGCCCTTTGTCTCACCACTCACCCGCAGCAGCCGTGGAATCTGAAAAGCAGCAGTGCCTGCAGAAGAGGAAGGAAAAGAACGCTGCCAAATAGAGAAGAACTCCCAGGACACCAGCTGCTGAGAGCTAAGACCAGGTCCACCAACCTGGGTGCTCCAGAGACAAGACAGCTATGTTGGAGGTCACCACTGCCATCAGCATAAGAGTGGGGCCCTCCCATCCCTGTGCAGCACCCCGTGTGGTCATCAGCAATGCCAAGTGGCATAGTTAGTGCTGCTAGCTTCAGCTGTGAAGCCCTGACACCATCACAACGCCCTGGCTCTCTCCACCCAGTCCTTAGTTAGGAACCTCTGGGCGTGACACTCCCTTTGGCAGGTCAAGAAGGAGTGGCTTCGCGGTCTCAAATGTTGGGAAGGCTGCAAGAAAGAAGCCACTGCAGGGTTGCAGCTTTCAGACTGTTTATTCAAATGCACTTAAAAAGCCATGTATCTCCCCAATGGTGCCTGGAAAGAAAGGTAGAGGGCACAGCTTGCCACACCGGCCACATCTCTCTCCCTTTCACTGTAGCTGCAGCCACAAATACCCCCAGCCGAGTGCCACCACTCCCCCACTGTTTTCGTTCTCAGCTTCTAAATGGAAGCCATTAATCATACTAAATTGTGCAATGATTCCAAGATAGGGAGAATGCTGATGGCAAAAATCATTCTCCTTTGTTGTGCCAGGCAGGCAAAAGGCAGAAGTATTAGCTCGTTGCCCTGCCTGGCTTCTTGCAAATGCTGACCATGTGTTTGCCCACGCAGCTGCCTCTGTGCGCACAGCTTATTTTAGCACTGGTCTCAGGCATCCCAACTGTTGACAGAAAACAAGGCGCCCATCTCCTTTCTGATTGTGAGGACTGCTGGGAAGACTTGTAACTGGGGCACGCCCCTCCCCTGCAGTCTTTCCATCTCAAGGTCCTCAGATCCAGGGAGGGCTAGTATGGGCTTTATGTAGAAAACACAAGGTGGGCTCAGACGGAGTGAGCTGGTAAAGTAGGCTGTGCCCCCTCCCCACCCACACACTTCTGCCAGCTGGGTTGCAGAAGCAGCCAGGTGTGGGTACCAAGGAGGCTTTTTGCCTTTCAGAATTTGATGTGTGCTTCGCTTTCGACAAGCCTCTTTGTAAGCCACCCCTTCTGAATTAGAATCATTTTCCAAAAGCTCTTAAGCTATGATTAATGCCAGGGCTGTTTTTAACAATCATCCTGCCAGTCTTAAGCTGTAGTCATTTTCAATAATTTGGAGTGCTCAAAGGCAAGCCAGGAGTTTGTTGACAACAAAACCCATAAGAGCACAGTCAGGCAGCCACAAAAGATGGAAAAGCAAAGGGACCATTTGGGCTTAGCTGGCTTTCTGCTCCCAGAGTTTCACCACTAAAAGTTTGATTGAATGCTCACAATGCATTAAGGATCCAACTGTGAACATGGCTTGGCGAGAGGGCTGCCAGCCTGGCTTTTGTGTGAACAAATGAGCAGCATGTTTGGAGAGCTCCTGGTTTATTTATGGACATGTGTGCTTCATTCATGCCGTCCCAAGCCAGAGCGCCCTCGTTTGTCTTCCTTTTGCCTACATGGAAGACTAAGAAATGCAACTGCTCTGCTGTGGGGCTGTTTCCTTCTCACAAATGCTGAGCAAGTCTCTGGCCAGAATTTGGGATTCCCTCCTCATGGATGGCCCCAGTCATGTGTACTAAACTTGCCCTCTCTAGTCTTGGTAGTTGCATGCTGGAGTATTCATCCGTCTGAAAAGCTCAAACTGAAGGCAGCTATGGCTTGCAATGTCCATGATTTGACATTGGATGACACTTATTTCTAGCTCATTACTTCCCCTGCTAGGAAAGGGTCAGCTCTGGGTGACAGTTTAACCCAATGAGTGTGGTGATGGATATTTGTGTCTCAATTCAACCCTGCCACCTCACTAGCTGTTATGTAGGGTGTGTTGCTAGCCAGGGAGAATACAGACTTGTGGTTATAACTGGGAACTTTCATTAGCTGACTTTCAATAAACTCCCTTCAACTATGAATCACAAGATTCCCAGTTTTGGTCTCAACATGACCTTAGTGATATCAACCATCTCTCAACCCTCTTCCCTCTCCCCTCTCCCTTTCCCCTCTCTCCCTTCTCTCTTGATTTCAAGCCTCTTTCTTTTGAAGCAGAATAGCAGATTACTAGTGACTGCTCTCTAGAGCTATACTTCTATCTTAGCTAAGGCTGCCCAAAACAAATATCATAATCTACCAGTGGCTCTGCATGTCCCCAGTTTACCCTCCTCATAAGAGTATTACTAGGTATTTTTGGCAACTTCTGAAAGGCATCAGTGGGATATCATCCTGCCTAGCATGGCATATACTTTAGGGTTATGAAATTTTGGGGAAATGAAAAATTTCCTCCAAACTTACTCCTTCCCTTATATTCTTTTTCTCAGTTAACAGCATCGTCAGTCTCCCAAACCAGAAGCCTCAGTGCCATTCTTCATTCCCTCATCTACTTCCAACTGGTTACCAATTCCTGCCCATTTTTCCTTAAATGCTTCTCAAGTTTGACTCAAACTCATCATTTCCATGTCATTTGCCTCATCCTGACCCTCAAAGGAGCCTTCAGCCAGAGGGATATAACAACCTCTTTCCTGGCTTTTCTGTCCCTTTTCCCCCAGCCCATTATCAGTCCTAAATTCAAGTGTGCCAGGTACCTCCCTTGCTTGGAAACCATGCCCGGCTGACATTTGACTGCAGAATAAGCCCAAATCCTCACAGTCTGCCATCAATTTAGTCTGACCTCTCACTCTCACCTTGTGATACCCCACCCATCATGCCCAGACCTGGGCCCTCACCCTATAATCCATAAGCTGTATTTCAGCACCATTCACACCTCTGTGCCTTGGAATACTCAGGGGGTGTCTTCCTTCCTGGAGGTGGATTCAGGTTGTTTCTGTGTTTTCTCAGTTCCTCATACTTGCCTCTCAATTTGTGTCCTTATCACATATCTAAACTGTTTGTTTACCTACCTGTCTCCCTCAATAAAACAGTAAATTTCTTGAGAGTAGAGACTAGATCTGACCCATTCTGCATCTCAAAAGCCAAGTATTGGCTCTTTGCTCAATAAATTATGGAATAATGAGTTGGTTTTTTGTTTGTTTTTTTTTTTTCCATCTATGGTTGGATTGGTCTTTCATCTGTTCATCTCTTTCCTAGAAATATCCTGGTAAGGCCTGCCCTTTTCTAACTAGAAGTTGTAAAGTTTCTCACACTCCCTCTGTCTGCTTTGTTAAATTTTCACTCTGGCTTAGTTTTGATTTTGTTTCTTTTCATCATGGTTAATGCTGCCTTTTCCTATCCCTGCCTTCTAACTTGGTAGGATGTCTTACCCATGAAGGTCAATATATATACTAAAAATCTTTACAGGGTCTGTGAACACACTTGAGACCTGGAAAGAAAAAAAAAATGGGAGTTCCAAAATTCAGAGAAGACCAGAAAACTGTCAGATCAGACTTATTAGTGCTTCATTAACTATCTACAAAACTATAACCCTGTTAACTGTCCTCAAACTGCAACCAAGCTATAGCAGTCAGGTATAGAGTATGTTCATTGCAGGGCTGTGATGTATTTGACACAGTATGGAATAGCACCTCTGTGAATCAAATTTGTAGGCCCTGCAAAAGTTTTAAAACTGTCCCACTGTATCCTTTCTTGCTCTCTCTTGTTCTGCTGTCTGAATCTTGAGCCCAACCCTGAGCATATAGAACAGGTTCTGGAAGGATCCAGGCCAGAAAAGGCCAAGACCTGCCTAGTGGGCAGCATATAACTGTTTCCTGAGCCATCAACTCCCTCCTGGAAGGCTAACACTTCTCCAGAACCAGACAAATGCACCTTGGAGGCTCAGGATGAAAACCTGAGCAGCCCTAAATCTGCATAGAGCATTTTAGACTCTCATTAGTAGCTAATTCTTGTGGGTTGAGCAGTGGCAATCTGCAGAGATGTCTGACCTGCACACCCAGCTTCCAATCTGTACAGCAAATTGTTGGGGTGGACACCCTGGGCTTTGAAGGGCAGGTGACTTCTCTGCCCTGCTGCTGTTTTCCAGCTTTTGGTTTTTGTTTTGGTGTGTGGGAGGAGGAGAGCTAGTGGTGATGAGCTCTGACTCCAGGAGCCAGTATTCATGAGTAGTGTTTCCAGCTGTGCCTCTGATTCAGCTGGTGACCTTGGGCAAATCGCTTCCTCCCTTGGCCGGCTCTCCATCTACAAAGAGCCTCCATCTCAAATTGTTTCAAGTTATTTGTTTGTAAAGTACTTTGACACCTCAGATCTAAAGTACAGTAAAGAGCAAAAATACTGCTGTTGTTCTAGTGCATTTAAAACCCCAAATAAGATGTGTTGCTTGCTCTTGAGTTGAAAATTAAAAAGCTTGTAATAATGGATAACTAATTCCACTGTAGCTTTTTGGTGTCTTCACCATCCTGGGATCGTCCAATTTTTACCCTTTTTCTTTAAAAATAAATAAAGGCTCTTTTGTGAAGAATGGTTTTTATTTGGTAAATAATTTTGACTTGCGTAATTACTTCTGTGACTTTTCTTAACTTCACTCAGGCTGAAAAAGCCTCACCCCACCCCCCACCCTAGACTTCCATCCTGGTGCTCCTCCGTAAAGTAATTGTGCAATTAGGAAGAAGTGGCTGGAGCATCGCGTTTCTCTGTATTTTAAGTTGGGAGTCTGACTTTGACTCCCCATTGCTTGAGTGGGTGAGCCAGCCCGTTATTAAAAAAACAATTATGCTGTTAAAAAATCAGGAGCTCCACAAGTGAAGAGCATCGATTGGCAAGAGCTGGTCAGTTATCACCACAAGGTCCTGACAACACACTAATAGGTTTTTCTGAAGATCCAATCAAATTTTCTAGGCAGAGGCTTGAGGTGTTCCACATGGGATAATGCTTGTCCTGGGCAGTATTGATTTCAGTGTGTGGTTCTCCCCTCTCTCCCCTCTTACTGGATCACCCTCTTCTGCTGTGGCCACTTTTTTTTTTTTCTTTCTTTCTTTCTTTCTTTCTTTTTTTTTTTTTTTTGTAATAAAGACTAGAGCTCTGTATTCCACATTAATGGCACAGCGGGGAGGAGGTCTTCAGAAGTCCCACTGCCCTTGACTCAGCCTCCTTGAACCACTTCTTGTTACTCTAAATTTAAAGTTAGATCAGCATCGCTGTTCCTGCTCTGCTTCTCCCTGACCTTGTGGATTTTATTCTCATGGCTGCTTCCATCCTAGGTAGTGACCCTTTTCAGAAGAGACTCAGAAAGCAGCTGAAGTACAGAGGTTTCCAGTGCCCACACCCCAAAGAGAATGCCCCAAGCAAGGAGAGGGTGCTGGCTCATGCACACATTGGGGGTGACATAGGGGGACATGTGAGTGTGGATGGTGGGAGAGACATAAGGCTACCAGATCCAGGTATACTGACTCTTTACTTCCCAAGGGTGTCAGATCAAACGGGTACATGAGGACACAGATCCAGCCTGCCCTCTGCTAGCCAAGCTTGTGTCCTGACACCAAGTTGAATCTTCTTAAAGAGGGATTCAGTTTTCAAGAAATTGCTAATTCACACAAAGATGTATGGACCATTGGTGGCTTGGAGAGAAGCAGCGGAAACAAAGCCTCCAGGATGCCGAGTAATTCTGCTGCTGTGCTCTGCTGAGTCTGTGCCTTGGTCATTCCCACAAGCATCCCAGGGTGTGATAACCATGCCAGGAACATAAAACACTTCTTGCCATTCCATGATCATTCCTTCGTAGTCTGAGACCTTTAGTCGGCTTCCCATACCTACTAGGTCGGCATTCACCTCACCCACCTAAACTCTTGCCAATTCATTCCACTGCAGACACTTGGCAGGGCCTAGACAGGATGCACCTGACACATCTTTGCTCATACCATCTCCCTCACTCCTTCTGCCCTGCCTTTTGAAGAGTATGGGTTTTGATAGGAGACTCAGGTTCAAATCCCATCTTCGCTTAATAAAAGTCTGCCCAGGGCAAATCTCTAAGCTTGTTTCTTCATGCCTATCCACCTCACACAAGACTGGAGAGCATATAGGTAAAAATGCTGGGCTGCTACACAGATGTTAGCTACAAGTTATGGTCAAACTTCTAGGCGTGGGGAGTCTTGCTTCCTCCTTGGGGTTTCCTGGACCCTGCAGATAGCTGGGCAAATAAGCACTGGCACTGACCTGACCCATTTTTCCTCCATTGTTTCAAGTGTGTGTTTTGGCTCCACAGCCAGGCTGTCAGTACCTTGAGCCACAGTGCTAGACCTTTCACTTGTCTTGGATTCCCCACAGCCCTACAATATGCTGAGCACACAGGGGCTACTCCATAACTCCTTGACTTCCCTCGGTATTTATTGTTATACAATTTTTAGTCTGTAGCACTTCCCACCTAGGAAGAGACTTAAATGGAATCTGCAGCTTTGGTTTAGTTCATCCAATCATAGAATACAGAATGTCAGATCTGCCAAGCACCCCAGCACTCAGCCAGTCCAACCCCCTCATTTTACAGACTTCGATTGCAGGCAGTCTCACAGAGGAGTACCAAATACCAGTCGAGGAGATGTTATGTTCCTCACCCCTGCCTCCCCCAGCCAAGACACCAGAGTCAAGCTAATGAGACTTAGCCTCATTCTTTACCCTCAGCCATAGCAGCTACAGGGCAGTGCTGCCCAGAAAGCAGGCATTGAAGCCCCAGCAGGGAACAAGAGTACAGAGTGCATCCAAATGCAGATTTTCCATGCATTTTCATTGTATGGAAACGGTGGAGCTGGGGTCCAGCAATCTGCATGCTGCAGTATGAGAACCATTGCCTGGCCAGGGGAAAGGTGCTGGGTTTAATGCCAGCAGACCTACAAGTGGGCCTAGGCTCTACTCTGCAGTGACAGTGTCTCCATCTGCAAAGCAGGAAACATGCAGCTCACCTCACTAAGCTTTTGTGTGCCCTAGCTGGAGGACACACCTGGCACATAGTAGGCACTTAAGAAATGTTAGCTGTGTTTGAACTGCCACTTGTCTTGGGTGAGTGGCTGAATGGCTGATTGCAAGGCTGATTGGAGGACATGCAACTTTCATCAGCCTCATCAGGAAAGACAAATCTATTAAGTGGCTAAATGCATGATATTCTGTTCTTCACATTCAGAGAAAAAAGCATTCCATAAACTGGGGAAGATGACAAAGTAGCACACAAAGGTGAAAGATTTTGGAAATGGGAGGATCACGGTCCAAAAGCCAGGCCTGGCATCTTAGGCCAGTTGTTTGATCCTGATCAACTTACATAGCATGCTCATTCATTCCACAGATATGGGTGGCTGGGGTAGGGGGTGCTCTATTATGTGCCAAGCAAAGTGTTAGGCATGAAAACACTTTCGGGATGGGGATATAGCTCAGTGGCACAGCAGCTGTCTGGTAGGTGTAAGGTCGTGAGTTTGATTCCCCATACAAAACACACACACACACACACACACACACACACACACAGCACTTTAGAAACACTAGGGAATAAATTGCATGATAGAGTATCTGTGACAGAGCAGATACTCCACTTGCTCCTGTACTTGTCTCAGCCCCTTACGATTGAGCCAGGGGTGTGTAGAAGTGCATAGAGAAGGTGTGTGGCCCTCAGCACTGAGGGTGCGTTTTTCCTCATCACACATCATTTTCCAGTCCTCCCTTCCCTGGCTGCAGCCACCAAGAAGGTCATGCATTGCACATGGTGCAGCCACTTAGTGCTGAAGTCTCCAGTGTCCTGGATCTCTAGTGACAAGCCAGAGCAGAGGACCCCATTCATCCCCTTTGGACACATACCATGGAAGAGAAACAGGAGGTTGGGTATTTCTGTTTCCATTGCACAGCCCAGCTTCCCCTAATAGAAACTGCTCTGTGATTTGAATTCCAGGAAGGCAAAGCACACATACACTATTGACTATTTAGCTACAGTTGTAAGAGGCATGAGGAAGGAAACCTATGGATTGCTACAGAAGCACACACTACTTGGGCCTTTTCTAGTCTTGGGGGTGAGTTCAAAGAAGCTGTGTTAGTTTTCTGTCACTTTAACACACACCAGAGCTAATCAATTTATCAAGAGGAGAGTGCTGTTAGAGGTTTCAGTTCATGATTCGTTGGCTGCATTAGTTTTGGGCCTCTGGTGGGACAGCACATCATGGCAAGAGCACACAGTGAAGCAAAACCCACTCACCTCATGGCCTAGGAAGCCAAAGAAAGGAAGAGAAAGGAGCCAGAGTTGCACCATCCCTTTCAAGGGTACCCCACCACCACCACCAATAACCCAAAGACCTCCCACTAGCAGGTCCTGCCTCTTAAGGAGTCCTCCCCCTCTCAGGGGAGCCAAACTAGAGGCTAAACCTTCAACACACAGACCTTGGAGACATTCTAGATTCAAATGAGAGATAAAAGCTTCTCTGGAGAAGTGCAAGGCCTGAGGGATGAATGGGAATTACTTAGGCAGGAAAGGGAAAGGGAGCCAATGCCTCCACAGAAGAAACAGCACTGTGAAGGCCCAGAACTGGGAGGGTGAGACGTGGCTGGTAGTGTATCAGGAGCAACCAGGGCTGAACGGGAAGGTGGGTAGAACTGGATTTGGAGGATTGTATAGGACTTGAAATTTCATCCTAACGCAAATAGTAAACTGGAAATTTTAAACAAGGTAGCAGCAAGAAATCTGCTTTTCAAAATGCTTCACCCTCACCTTCTTCATCTGTGAAGTAAGTACAGTAACACTGTACATCTGCTTCAAAGAACAGTGAGAATGGAATGAAATAACCTCTGTAAGACACAGTGCCCAGAACATTGTCAATACTTAAAAAGATGCAATGCTTCTCCTTGTCTGGTCCCCTCCTGCTTAGTGTGTCCATCCAGCCCAAGAACACTGGTGTGTTCTTTTGTGGAAGATGCCAAATCTGTAGGAAGAGAGTGAAAACACCTTTGCAATAAAATAATAGTTGACACTTACAGAGCATGGGACACATATTATTATGATGATACGTACTGTACAGATGGAGAAACTCACACATAGAGTGGTTAAACTATTTGCTCAGGATCACACATATAGTAAATAGCAGGGTGGAATTTAAACCTAGGCCCTGGGGTTCTCATTCTTAATCCCTATATTCCATTTCCTCTTTGAAAGAAATGGGATTTTAGAAAAACAAAATGGTCAGAGAGAGCAGCTCTGGTCAGACCCACAGGGATGAATGGGAAACATGAGCCCAGCCGCTGATGCTGGGCAGACAGCCAGGGAAAACTGGATGCAGGGCTCCATGATCTCACACCATTGCCCATGCAAGGCAGAGGTAGAACCTCTCTCCCCTCCCGTGGGATTGGCAGCCCAGGTAGGGATGCACCTGCTCCAAGTCACCTTTATCTGCAGCCCTGGGCCCCAGGCTTCTGTCTGATGAGAGCCCTGGGGCCTCAGGGAGACCACCACAGGGCCTGGTGTGTGTCCAAGGGACTGAGCCTGAGGCACACGATGTCAGCTGGGCCCTTGTGGAAGGCAGGCTGAGCTGGGCTTCAAGGCAAGCAGGCAGGATGGCTGCCCTGCTCCTGCTGCTCTCTGCAGTCAACCAGAAAGTCAGAAAATGTGCTCAGCTACCAGTGAAGCAGATGGCTGAGAATATCATGTGTATACAATATTTATGAAATGGGAGCTGAGCAGAGCTGTGGCTGAGACTCTCGTCCCAGGCAGAGTAATTCAGCCCTGTGTGATGAACAAGATTGTAATTGGGGTAGTTCCAATTTACTAACCATTTGCAAAAGATTACATACCTCTCACATATTATCCTCTCCTAATCTCACTTTAATGAACACTACTCTATCTGGATGTATAATTTCAGGGCGGGGGGGAAAAACAATTTCTAGCCTAGAAGGCAAAGCTGTATCTAATACATTAACATCCAAATTAGAGAGAGGGAGAGTAATTGTGAGATCTATAGCTAAAGTAATTTAAAGCCTCCCTCCTCTTCCAAGCAAAAAAGATAGATATACGGTGAAGGCAGTTCTCACAACCACTGGTGTCCCAGTGCGGGTGAGGCCTTTCCCTCCAAGATGACAGCCTCACAGACCCACCTACTTCACCTGGAGAGGGATCCATAGAAGTGTGTTTCCCTGCTGATCTTTCTGGTGGAGATAAGCCATTCTTGCATAAATAAAGCAAGTCAGACTAATAGAAGAACTTCCAGGGAGTAATGGTTGTTGGCAAGCATGCCTTACTAACATGCTTGGGAGTGAGTTCATTAACCAATCTATCTCCAACTCAGTTTCACCACCTGTAAAATGGGAGTGAGATGGAATAATAACACTGCCTTGTTCATGCCATCAGTCTCTCAATAATTTTTCCTGAGACCTCTTATGTGCCCAGCAAAAGTTTAAAAAAAAAAATACAGTTTCTGCTCTTAGGAAGCTTATGTGAGGAAAGAAAAACAACAATTCAGTATAATAGGTGACATAGTAAGGAGCATTTTGAATACTCAAGATGGAACTGCACTTCTGTAAAACCAAGGGAGGCAGGGCTGACTGCCCAGCCTGTGGACCTGGGACATCCGGGGAACTGCTGACCTGGCCGAAAGCAGGTCCAGGATGAAGTCATCCCTCCTGCCTCCCACGGGGCCTTGCTGCGAGACCAGGTCTCTGCATGAGGTGGGAGGGAGGCAGCCACCACTCAGGGTTGCAGCTGCAGAGCAAGGACTGGAAAGCAAACCTGTAGCTCAGGGCTCTCCCACCAGAACTCTGTCTCTGGCTGAGGGTAGTAAAAAGCTCTCCACAAGCTCATGAGAGGGAGAGGAACTGGCAGAGCGGGTCAGGGAACACAGCCGTGCACAGGCAGCACTGGGGATCCCGGAAACAGCCTGCTGGGATTCTCCAGATGCCCATCTGCAAAACAGAGCAGAGCTGCCTGGGAGAGGCACTCATTGTGTTCGCTCTGGTCCCCAGGACTCACTAAGTCCCCAGGAGGAAGGGTGGGGCTGAGGACTGCATGAGGAACACTCACAGCCTCACCAGAGAAGCCAGAACCTCTGGCATCTGCTGGGACCTACTGCGTACTGGGAAAGAACCGTGCTCCACAAAGCTTCACTGGTCACACCTCTGCAGCCTGGGCCAGAGCTGTCCTGAGACCAAGGCACTTGGCTATGTGGGTCCCCGATGCAATGCCACGGCCCCCTCCCTCCTCTACCCCTGTCCCAGGAATGGCAGAAAGGGCTGTGGCTGGAGCCTGGGGCCCCATCTGTTTGCAGTCCTCTCCTAGCACCCGCCCCTCGCCTCCCTCACCAGTGCCCCTTCCAATCTCACTTAATTGCCTCTCAGAACTGTTTGCCAGGGTGCAGAGACTGATTGAATCCAGGGGCTGTGTTCCCAGATCTTGTCAATCAGATCTGCCCACTCACATGCGCGCATGCACAGGCCGGTTCTCTCTCTCACCCCTACCCTTTGCTTGCTCTCTGGCCTCCATGCTATCTCTTACATAGACACACAGAGGCACCGGGACAGCCATATGTCTGGTGCTAAGAGGGCATTATGAAATGCACAGCCGTTTAAATCCAGGTTGGGAGGAAGTAGGGAAGGAACCAGAGCTTGCTGTCTCTGCCCAGTGAGGGGATTCTCACCAAAAAACAAACCTGACTGAACTCTCATTCATGACTACCCAGAATGTCTGTGGTTTAAACACCCCAGTTTATGGTGTTTGTTAAAACTGCCCAAACTGACCCAGGCAATAAGCAACCCCCATTAGGCACCTGATGACCTGGTAATTAGACAGGTCCTCTCTCCCACATCATCTCTAAAAGGCTGTGGCTGGTTCCTGCTTTTGCAGGTGTGCGTGCTTCTGTGTTAGCCGTAGAAGGGGAGAGCAGATAAGGAGAATCTAGGCTCAATAAACAAGCAAAGTGAGAAGGAAGGAAGGAGAGGAGGGAAGGAAGTGGGGCAGCACAGGTGACCAACTCCAATAAGCTGTACTGCACACTGGCAAGCATATAGGCCCTTGGCCTGAGGCTCACTGCTGTCTTCTCAGGGGTACAGGTTGAGCAGCCATCCTAGTGTGCCCTGGAATAAGAAGGTCCTGGGATAGGGGGCTTTCCAGCTAACCTGGGACCTATTGGGGATCCTTCTGTTCCCAGTCCTATCTCCCTTCTTGTACCATACAGCAAGCCCCTTGCCTAAGCAAGGCTGAGTTCTACTGCCTAGAACCAGCCTAGGGCAGCCCTCTGGTTAGAGATTAAATTACAAAGGGAAACATACCTCTTCTTTGTTTCGCCAGTTCCTGCATTTACATTGCATCCTGCTCTGCTGTCTCACAGGGGCAGTATAATAATAACAGCAACACTTAACACAGAGCACATTCTACACATGGCAGGCACTGTTCCAACCACTTTGGATGCCTGAACTCATCTACCTTTCCCAGGTATTGTCATAGTTGTCATTTCCAGATGAGGAAACCAGGGATAAAAGAAGTGACCTGGACTCAAAGCAGGAGTTCGTGGGTCAGAAGGCAGCATGCTCCTGTCTGCTTGATCATCTACACCTCTGGCCTAAGGTCCTCACTTAGCACCTACGGGAAGCTCAGCCTCCTGTTTCTATGGGAACCAGTCAGTTGGGGAAAGGTGGGGCAGCTGGGATTTTTTCTGGGAGTCACATTGTTAGTGGTTCTCTTGTGAGTAGCCGAGGCATGAGTCCCAGGGCCATGGGTGGGGATCTGGAGTACCCCCTCCTTATCTTCTGAGGATTGATGGGCCCTCTTCTCTCTCCCAGGATTTAATGGCCTGCACCACCACACTGACAGGAAGCATATGGCTTTGTGGTAACAACTCTCCAAGCCTAGAAGAGAGCAAAAGGAATATTTGATCACAAGTGGCTGCTGTCAGCTCTACTGTCTTGTCTCTGAAGTCCTGGGGCCAGGTGCTTCCTGCTTATCAGGAGCCCATGCGGCCGCTCTTCACCTACACAACACCAGCCCAGGGCTCTGCAGGACACACCTCTCAGACTTGTGGCCTACCAGGCTGTGCAGAAATGCACTCCTACCCAAGTCCATAGGACCTCACCTGCCCTGCTACTTCTTCCTTAGGAGAGAGGATATGTATCTTGGAGATAGCTGATTTCAAGATGCAACCCATATACAGATAATGGTGACCTTGGCAATGCCACCCAACATCTGTGTCCTTATTCTAAACCTATACCACCCACCTGTTAGGTGTGAACTGAGGGTTATACACACAGTATATCCAGAGCACCTGGATGCTTGTCAGGTCATAGGCGGGGCTTTTAACAATAGATATCATTATGTCAGGTGGGGAAGTTGAGCACAAGATGGGGCCTGTCTGCCCTTTGAGGGTCACATGCATAGTCTATCTTTGCTGTGAGTTTTAAAGTTCTGCAGAAAAGGAAGTCTTGAAACAGCCTGTTATATCCAATTTCAAGTTTTAACAACTCCCCTGCTGTGGTAACTCTTTGTTTTAGGTCTAACCTGAGTCCCTCAAACTGCAACTTGAGTTAATTTTCTTTTGTCTGATTTCAGAAGAGATTGAGAATCACCCAGTCCCTTGTGATATTTCTTCAGGAGCACATGGACTTTTACCTTGTCCCCTCCAGGCTGTGAGGCACGGAGAAGCGGTGTTCCCCAGGTGCTTCTCCTGCTCCCGGGCTGCAGAGGATGGAGACCAGAGCGGTCCTGACCTCCCCAAACTCTCCGGAAGTGCTTCAGGGGCAGGGGCAGGGACAAGGAAGGTCCCAGGTCCTCGGATCCCCTGTGTCTGGCTCCCAAGTTCCCTTGCGTCATCTCACTTGCTCTGGGCCACAGCCTTCCCTGAATTCTCTGCATTTTGGATTTTTTGTTGTTGTTGTTCTTTTTTCTTGGATTTACCAAGGGTGGCAATGAAATGAAGGAAAAGAACTTTCCAAGAAGTCCAAAGACGCCTCCTGAAGTGGGTGGTCCACCCTCGGGGTTGAGATTTAAAGCCTCCAGCTGCGATTCCCAGAGGTCCCGGGACCTGCGACGACACGAAGGGACAGGGTCTGGGCTCCATTCGTCCCGTGGCTCTGCACACACCCCAACCCTTCCGGCGCCTCATCTGTAGGCGTCTGCTGCGCTTCCCAGCCACTTGCCATCCCATAATCAGCACCATTATCTCTGGATAATTTTTCCTTCTCTCGGCAGTGCGGCCTGTGAAAGGAACCCGAGGAGGACCGGTGTTTCTGGGACTATGAGAAGGGGGGACGTGGCCTTGATTGCAAATGAAAAATTAAGCCCGCGTGTCTTGCATTGCTGCCGGCATGATTGGAATGGGGCCTGCGCGTACCCCACCCGTCCGCCCGCCTGCCTGAAGGGTAGCAATGATCTGTCTACCTTTTCTTTGGCTCGCCTCTAGTTTAGCAAATCTATAATGCATTTAATCTCCGAAAGCCACTGCGCTTGGCTTTAAATGCCTAATTTGCTGTCTAGAGCTCCTGCAATTCTCTCCCCGCCAACGTTTAACTTGGGGCTTTTGTTTGTCCAATCAGCGGGTGGAACGCACCTACTCCTGCCTTGATCCCCCGCGAGAGGGGCGGGACAGCAACCACCCCAACCTGCTGCCCAGAAGGCGGGCGCCCCACCCACGGCGTTCTGCCCTCTGAGTCCACCGCCAAGTCCTGCTGCGAGGGGCGAGCGCTGTGCCCGCGCTAAGAGGGAAGGAACCAGCTCCTCGGGTGGGAACGGGGGGTGGGGTGAGAGACGGGACGACCCCTACACGAATAACTATCACACAGTGGTGTACATGTCTTAGTAAAGGTGTTGCAAAATGCTGGGAGAGATCAGAGAAGGAAGGGACTCGCGTCTCTTGCAAAGTTCACGAAGCTTTGCCGAGGAGCTGCGATTTCCGCAGCTCCGCAGGGGAAGAAAAATTCCTGGATGGGGCGACCTAGGCAAGGCATTGGGCTGGGTAGGAGTGCGGTGGGGATGAGGAGAGATGGGGTTAGGAAGTCGGGGGAGAGCACTGCAGAGGTAGGATCTGAAGAGGAAGGAAATACCAGGAGGATCGCAAGTTCTATCCCAGCTGGGGCAACCTGGTGATTTTGTGAGACCCCGGGGGGGAGGGGGTGGCACTGGGACGTAGCTCAGTGCGAAGGTCAACAGTTCAATCCCCAGGACTACGTCAAAACAAACAAACAAACAACGATGTGGATATATGAGTGTGTAAATGAAGAGAACAGATGTCAACGTACACACGTGTGTACGTATATACATGATACCTTTAAAAGTATACATTTATTTTTATTTATATAGAGATCATTGTGTATCTTGTATTTATTTTTTAGAGCTGTCATAACAAAGAACCATATACCAAGTAACTTAAACAAAAGAAATGTATTTTCTCACACTTCTGGAGGTTGAAAGTCCAAGATCAAGGTGTCCATGGGGTTCTTTTGTTTTGTTTTCTGTCCCTCCGCTAGAAAAGCACAAGACATCTTATACATGGCCATCTTCTCCCTGTGCCCATATTTTGCCTTCTCTTTATACACATACATGTGTCTTTGTCTGAATTTCTCCTCTTATAAGGACCCGGTCATATGGTTAGGACCCACCCAAATAACCTCATTTCACCTATTTGAAGATGTATTTCCAAATATAATCACATTCTGAGATACTAGGGCTTAGCACTTCAACAATTGGAGGATGCACAATTCAGCCTGTAACATACATGAATTTATAACTGTATTTTCCTTCCAGAGTGTTCAGTAGCCTTGGGCCTTTCAGGGCAGGGGTTCGTGATTGAAGGCACTACTGCAGATACTCTGGTCATCTTCAGGGCAGCAAGGTTGAGGGTCACATCTGAGAGACAGAGGGGGTCTGTTCCTTCCTACTAGTACCTGGGCTCTGTCCCTCCAGCCAGGTTGGATTGGTGGCCCCAGAAGTGACCCCTGGTGTGAAGACCAGGTATCCACTCAGTTCAGAGGGGCAGGAATCCACAGAATTCCAGGCAGACTGTGGTCTTTCCAGACTTGGAAGCAGATCACCTCACACCAGGACAAAGGTGGGGCCCTGATAATTGGGCTTTTTGACTCCTTTGACTCTGCTTTTTCCTTTGTCAATGAGGACTCTTCTGATTGTGACACACCACAAGATTCAAGTAGGCTTAATTCAGCAGAAGACTTTATTGGCATAAGTAACTGAAAATGTCAGAGGGTAGATCTGGATTTTCAGGAATGGCTGAATGTGGAGGCATAGGTGACATTTCCGTCTATCACACCTGCTCTCTCAGTCAGCTTCTTTCTCAGGCAGGGCTTAGTGGTGGCCAGATGGCTGACCTTAGCTCAACACCCACATCACAAGTCCAGTGTCACAGAGACTATAGTTCTCAATTGGCACATACATTTTTCTTTTAAAAAGTCTTTGGGTCTCACCGGATCTGTGTAGTTCATAGGAGCCTCCTGTAGCCAGGGAAATGATGGGCCAATCCTGGGTTACAGGACAGCTTCACCCTGCTTTTTGGAGTCAACTGCATGCAAAGCAGAGGAAAGAGTGAACCCCCAAAGAGAAACTGAGGTTCCTTTCTCCCAAGGAGGGCTGAATGCCCTGGATTAGTAAATATGAAAGACACCCATGAGAAAATCCTGGGAGAAGAGACTTGTGATATAAAAGTGTAACAGATTGGCATGAATGATATTATCCTTATCCTGGTTGTGTATTTCATTTCAACAATAATCCTGGTGGAAAAGTAGCACTGAATTAATTGTATTGTAGGCTTTCTGCTTCTTACCTAAAATAACTTTATTTTTGTGAAGTAGAATATTGTTTCCAGGAGAAAGAAACACTTTTCTCAGACAATTAAAAAAAAAAAAAGTAATTGTAAAGTGATTGAGACTTGGAGCTCTGGAGTCCCCACTCTGCCACTTGACAGCCATTTGATGGTGAGCAAGTTACTTAACCTCTCTGAACTTGTATTCTAGCTCCTAACCAGGGTTAATAAAAGCTTCTGCTCATTATGGGCATGAGTTGATGCGCACAGGGCACTTAGCACATACACCTGCCTCAGGAACTACTAGCTGTTTTTGAGGGAGGCTGGCAAGAAATCCCAGCCACTCTGTCACATGACAGAGAGGCTGTACAACAGAGAGGTTGCACAACCACACCAATTTTCAGTCAAGAAAGTTCAAGCAGAAGCCAGGCGTGGGGGCGCACGCCTTTAATCCCAGCACTCTGGAGCCTGAGGTAGGAGGAGCGTTGTGAGTTTGAGGCCGGCTTGGGCTACGACATGAGCTCAAGGCTGGCCTGAGCTGCATAGTGTGACCCTGTCTCAAAAAAACTAGGGCTGGGAGTTTGACTCAGTGGCTTAAGCGCCTGTCTAGCAGGTGCGAGGTTGTGAGTTCAATCCCCGGTGCCGAAAAAAAAAAAAAATCAAGCAAAAAGAGGATTTCTGGGACATGGAAAATCCAGCTAGCTGAGTCTCTTAGCATCTGCCAGGGTGGAGAGTTCATTTTGGCCCTTGCAGGGGCTCTTGTGCAGTGAGGGTGCCCGTGATGCAGGGATCTGGCCTGTGTGTGAGTGTTGTGCATATGTGTACACTCGCATGTATGTGTATTCCTCCATGGTTTCAAATCCCAAATAAACAAGTTGAGAACATTTCTCCTCTGAACAAGGTGAGAGTTGCATGGCTCTGGGATTCTTATTCTACCTGAAAGAGAACATGGGTCTTATTCTTGTTACTCAGGGGTAGATGCCATCTGCCAATCCTAGCAATCTATGGCCCTAAGGTCTGTAGCGGGTTGGAGCCCTTATTCCTGTTCACTGTATGCTTGCACTATCTTTCCCAAGAACATGACATTTAGAGTCAGGTTAAACCTGAGGTTTCTTGTCCTTTCTGAACCTGCCTCTTCAACTATAAAATGGAGGCATGCAAGTGGCCTCACAGAGTTGTGGTAGAGATGAAATGAAGCCACATGTATGAACCTCATGAAGTGCTATATGATACTGTGGCTATGAATAGATACTAAAAATCAATACCAGAGAGGTAACCAGGTCTGCTTCAGATGTAGGCAGCCATAGCCTGGTGACAATGAAGCATCTCAAAGAAATCAGGGTGCCTCATAAGGAAGGGAGACAAGTTATGTTGATGCCCTGCTCCATCCTGGTGGTATTTCCCTTCCCTTTCTACCTACACATGCACACACACACACACACACACACACACACACATACACACAAACATGCTCACATTGCACTCACCCCTTGCCCCCAGTACCAGTGTCAACTAGATGCCATAGTGGAAAGGAGCCGGGCAGCTGATTAAGGTGCCATTGGTATCCTCTTTTAACTAAGTATGCCCCAGAGAAGAAGGCACTGAGCAGTGTAGGGCAGTGGGGCAACTATTAGGGGAAAAGCTTCCAAATTCTGCCATGCAGACCACTGATTCTAATCTATCTGCACATCACACTTAAGTGGGGAGTTTTAAAACACAGGCTCTGCTGAATATCTAAAGGAAGTTCTCTGGATGCACATTGTTATCAACCTTCCCAAACAGTCCTGATGCCCAGTCAGGCTTGGAATCCCAAATAGAGTGAGTACCAAGTTGTAAAGCTGGCCATTAGATGCAGCCCTTCTTTCTCCCAAATGTCCCAGCTTTTAGCTACAAACCATCGCTCCCAGGACCCAGTGTTAATTGCTCCTAAAAACAGAAATGAACCTTCTTCAAAGATTTGTGTGGCTCCTGGCAGACAGGGCTGCCAAGCCCCTGGAAAGGTTGGCATGGGTGGTGGCAGACTCCATGCCCCTTTTGGACAGCTGTAGCAGGCAGGATTCCTGGAGTGGGCATGGCTGCTGGGGCTGGGCTCCTGCCTGCAGATGCCCATGTTTATGCAGGGTAGGCTGGAGGAACCTGGATGCTGAGTCTGGTTCTCAGGAATTTGGACAGCTGTCCCTGGACAGCCACCAAGACTCTTGTCTTCCAGACCGAGATGGAGTACTGAGCATGTGGCAGTGGCATGAATGCTACAGGTAAGTAACTTGATCTTCCTGGTGTTTCCTGCCAAACTGGCATCTGTCACCTTATGTTATTGTCATCTTCCATTTAGGTCCCGGCTTTGTGATTCTTTTTTAAATTAAAAAAGAAAAAGAAAAAGAAAAAAAAAAAAAAGGCAAGGGAAGCGATTTGTGGCAAGGCTCCAAGGTTCTCTTAATTGCAAATTCCCTTAAGTACCACTTCCCTGGAGCTACAGGCCCTGCCTGCTAGTCAGGACTACTTCAGCCTGGCTGATTTTTAATAGGCATGCAGTAATTTCCAACCTCTTGTAACTTTCTCTTTTGTTCATCCAAATACCCTTGCATGTTCTCATCCTGTGCAAGGGATCTCGAATTATTAGAATAAACCTGTCCCTTTCTTTCATCTTTATATTAAATAGAAAGAAACAGAAAGGATTGAAGAGAGAAGGGGAGAGAGCAAGAGGAAAGGGGAGGAGGGAGGAGGGGAGAGAGTGATTGAAATTGAACACTGGAGTATTAGCATTCACAAGTAGGGCTGACACTGCCGGCAGGACTGTGCAGAGTTGATCAAATATTGAAATACAATGGACTCGCTGTCCTGAGGTCCTTTAGAACTCTCCCATTCTGTCATCTGCCCTAGGCCTCTTCTGAGATCCCCTTGACCTCCAAAAGGTACACACTAAGGGTTTTGACCTGGCCCAACAGGGGTTTTTCCGGACCATGCTGGGCCCTAAGGCATTTGTTCTGCTTGGTTGGTGCCCTTGGCTTAGAGGATGTTAAATATTTTGAATATCACCTTGGGCCAAAGCATGGAGAAAAATGGAGTGAGAGGTTGCTTTCTGTGTTGGGGGAGTGGGAGAGAAATGTGGGGACAAAAGATAACTGGAGGTGGAAAGGAGTCGGCAGCATCCCTATACGGCAGATCCAGTATGGCCTTAGTGACTCAGTTTCCACCGCTGTAAAATAAACCTGGTTGTGTCCACTGTAAAAATGCTTCAAAGCAATGCAAAGCATTATCCAAGGCCCAGCAAGCCATGGGAGCCATGCAGCTTCACCCCAGAGTGTGTCAGTCCCTGGGGAGTGGGGCTGGCCCCTCATGGCACTCACTACTGCCTGTATTAGTCAGGAGAGGCCATGAGGGAACAGGAGAGTGAGTCTTAAGAAGTCCAGGAA
Source organism: Dasyprocta punctata (assembly GCA_004363535.1). Lineage (NCBI taxonomy): Eukaryota > Metazoa > Chordata > Mammalia > Rodentia > Dasyproctidae > Dasyprocta > Dasyprocta punctata. The sequence continues at coordinate 70,430 of RJWM01000157.1, read as the reverse complement.
GAGTTAATACCAGTATTTGCTAGACTGATGCAAAATATACTGGCTAAATTGCTCTGGTAGCCGAGGAAACAGTTGTACAGTAATACGAAAGGAAATGAAGGGCAGGAGATGGGAATTGGTCTGGACACTTCATTCTTTCCTGACTCACTAGAACTTCTCTACTGTGATTGTCAGGCCGGTGACCTGGACCATTGGAGCCCAGCAGGGCCAGCAAGGCCTTGACAGTCAGCTCCTAGATCTCCAGAGGCAGGTGACTGGGGCAGTGGGAGTGGGCAGACTGGGTGGGCAGACTGAATGCTGAGGGAGTGGCGAGGCCAGTGGAGTGGTTAGAGCCACAGAGGGTTAGTAGGGCTGTCCCCTGGCAAGTTCGGCCATGCTGCTCCATGCTGGGTAGGCTTGGGTAGGCCCCTCAGCCTCACTAGGCTCTAGTTAACTAGACTCAACATGGGAAAACAACACTGATTTTTTTTTTCGGCACCAGGGATTGAACTCACAACCTTGCGCCTGCCTGATAGGTGCGTAAGCCGCTGAGCCAAACTCCCAGCCCTGGTTTTTGGAGGCAGGGTTGACTGTGTAGCTCAGGCCGGCCTTATGCTCCATTGTAGCCCAAGCCGGCCTTGAACTCACAACGCTCCACCTACCTCAGCCTCCCGAGTGCTGGGATTAAAGGCGTGTGCCACCACGCCTGGCTCAACACTGATTTTTTAGAGGAATGAAATGAAAAGCAAATGAGAGAGTGTGCTGGAGAGGGCAGTTTGCTTCACAGAGACTATGAGGTGGTTTTGTTACAGACCGTGTTCACAGTCGATCAGTCTCCCTCACCGGATAGTGAGAAGGCTTCCTGAGGGCAGGGACTGTCCTGCACATCTTCACGCGCTCAGCAGCCAGCAGAGTGTGGCACCAAGGAGGAACTCGATCTGTTTGTTGCTCCAAGTGCCTTGAGGCCCACTGCCCCCACTACCAGCCTATCAAAGGCTCCCTGTGATTCCCCAAAGCAGGAATGCTCTTTAGGTTAGCCTCTTCACCTCTTGGTACTGGTACTCACCTCTTGGTACCCCCGACCCCTAGACCTCTTCTGGAGGAAGGGCAGCATCTTTGAGGGAGATGGAGCTAGGGGACTGGACGATATCTGGGCCACTACAATGGTCAGTGCAGATTGTGTTCTATGTGAACAACATACACCACCCCACCATGGTCCAGTGTGTAACAAGGGTGTCCCACAGACATTCCTGGTAAAGGAAGCATTCCCATTAAGATAAAAAAAAAAAAATCCAGTTCTACCACCTTGTGTCCACTCAGGCCAGAGGAGTCAGACTCCAGAGGCTGGCTGCACTTTTGCCATTGATTGAAGAAGAGAATGAAGAGATTTCATCCCTCTCTTGTTCCCTAAGTACAAACCCATTTAAGGCTCAGTTTCTATGGCTTCAACCAAGTTGCGTTCCTTAATCTCCTTGCCCTCAGCCTCTCCTCTGTGAAGTATGTTGATGATAACCAACTCATTGGGTTGTCAGGAGGGCAAATGAAAAAGTGAATGTAGAAGACCGAGCACAATATTAGGCCCATAGCAGGCATGAAGTAGTCTTCCCAGTTGTTGTCCTCCAGCTCAATCATCTTTTGATTCTATACATGAGATTCTGGTTTTCCTGGGGCCTCTGGATATGTAGTCAGTTGTGTAAGTTTCTGAAAAGGAACTGATTTCCGCCCCAGGCCCAAGGAGCACTGGCTCCATCTGCTGACATTGGCTTCTCTCTCAGCTCCCCGTCCTAGCTCCACAATGCCTGACCTTGCTCTTCCCCAGTATCTCTCTCCTTTGGGGCCTTAGAGCCCCATTCCCGCCAATAATCCTGGCTCTTGGCTGGCCCACGCCAAAGGCAGATGGTGTTGAGTGATGGGGCTTCTCCCTCGGTTGGATGGGCCAGCATCGGCAGCGCTGACTTCAGCATCCCGCTGACAGGCGGCTTTTGGAGCTTAGCACTTTCTCTTCTTCACTCTCTGGGTGGGGAAGGGGGAGGGAAGCAGGGAAGACAGTTTTGGAATCTTTCCTGAAGCTGGGGTATTTGTCGGGAGATTGTATTCTGAGCCTCCAACTTCCCTGCCATTGTATTTCCCAAAGACATCTCTCTTTGTTTGCCTGTATTTCACTCTGTCGGTGTCTAAAAGGCTTCTTCCATTTGCTTTTATATATTCATTTGAAATGACTCCTCTAATATTTAATCTTTATCAGAACCTGGAAGCCTGGTATTTATTTTGCAGGTCAGTTGCTCATCCATTTTCCTTGAGGCCTCTGGCAGGAGGCTGGAAAGCCTGACGCCCCGGAGGGGTGCTGCCATCAACATTAGTCCTGGTGACAGGAGGACAAATCAAAGCACAGCAGGCTACCAGGGAGAAGATAAATCTGGCAAAAGGCTAATGAGTAGACTGTGGCTGTAGGAAGAGATGGTCTCTGAGATTTCCCAGGCCTTCCAGTTGTGGGCTGTGTGTGGATCATCTTCTGGTGACCAGAGGGAGAAAGAGCATGTGGTTGGTATGAGTTGGGTTTCCCCAGACTGAGACATCTGAGCACAGAGATTGGGAGCAGCAGCAAAGGGCAGTGAAAAGGAGACCCCCACTTCTCAAATCCTATGCCTTTTATCTCCCATGAGTGCGGAGCCTGGTAGCATATTCATACTGCAACATGAAGGATTTGGGGTAGACCAGTAAAAGAATTTTCAGAGCATAGGCCTTGAAAGTATGGAATAGTTTTCCTTCATAGGTTCAGGGGTGATTTAAAATGCACACTCATATTTATAGTCAGCCATTTCATCTCTAAAATATGTGCTGAACACTTGGTTTATTCTACATTCTGTACCAGGCCCTTAAAATATGAAGGTAGTATCTGCTCTCAAAGAAATTATAGGGGGCTAATCAAAAAAGATAACAACTGGGTTTTTATCTCCCGGTCAATCCCATTTGACAAGAAAGGGACCGGTTGGAATCTCACATTGAGAAAAAATCAGAAAGCCACATGTGGACTTAGGAAGAAGGAACAGAGCTTGTTCAGTGGTTGGTACGGCACAGGCAGGGCAGGTGCTGGCCAACCCTCCGCAGGAGCATATTTAATTTGGCAAGTTGTTTTGACTGTCTTTACCATGTGCCTGGGCTTGTGCTAGCAACCTGGGGGTGTGGATACGTGGAAGTCCTTAAGCAGAATCCAGCATAGCTGGGGAATACAGGAAACTGGCAAAGCACAATCATCGGCACTTGTCTAAAATCCTCAGTCTGGGGAGCTGGAGGAATTCGTGGAAAGAGAGGAAGGCTGGAAGGCTAAGCTGGAGTTCTCTGGAAGGCTTTCTGCAGAGGCGAGGGGGTAGAGGTCGTGCATGGGAGCAGCTACTGTCCACCTGGAACATCAGTATCCCGCTATCAAAAGCTGTTTGTGAAGAGCAGGTGAGAAAGGAGGGACCAAGGAGGCTAGCAAAGCCCAAGTGAGCTGGTTTGTTCTCCTTCCTTTTAACTTCCTCTGCCCCTTGTCTCAGAAACGGCTTAGCTGAAGGGGGAGGCACTGCAGGGCCCTCGGCTTGGCTGGCCGGTGCATTTCAAAGCACTGCCTGGTGGAGAAGCTGTTGCTGGGCTGCAGGGCTGACCCTGCTCTGGCAGGCATGTGATGAATATTTCATAGTCCAGATGTAATCCTGCCTGCGCTTTCTGCGCCTCTCCCTGGCTGCCACCCCTTTCCCCCAGGGCCTCCATTTCCACCCCAACCCTAGTCCCCAACCGCTCCCAAGTTGGGAAAATCAGTCACAACATTTATCAGGAATCGGTATGAACCAGCCAAGCACTGTGAAGAGCTAATCTGTGCAGAGCTAATAAGAATGAACAAAGTCGCCACAGACTCCGCCATGGGCATCGCTGATAAGGGTTTGTCAGAAGAATTGCAGGTGAGATCTGAACAGCCCCGGGAAGTGGAATGCTAATGCCTCGACCCCCATCATCTTCACTGGGCTGCTCTGTGCACACTGGGGGCTGCAGGACCGAGTGGGGAGCCCCTGGGAGGGGGCAGGAGGGAGAACGGTGGGGTACAGGATCTTGCATAAACATGGAACAAAGTCATGTGAACGACGAGCTGCAGTGGGGAAATGGTGCAGGCCTGGGTAGAGGATGGGAAAGGATGAGAAAGCAGCCCAGGGAAGCATTTCCTTTCTCAGTTCTCCTGCTTAGCAGACAGGGTTCCTACGTGTGAGGTGTGAAAGTGGGTTGGGAAATGACACCCTAAACCACTCAAAGGAGTTTTAGGGATTCCCCGCGGAGCCTCACGATAGAGCAACTCTATGGATCATGGTCAGAGCAAGGCTGTGGAGCCAGGCAAGCGGGGGCTATAACCTCAGTTCTGAGGGCATCCAGCTGCTGAGACCATGAGAAAGTTACCTTCTCTGAGCCTCAGTCCTCTTGTCTATGCCGTGCTGCGGCACTGCTTTTGAGGATTAAATGAAATAACGCCCAGTGCCTGGAACACAAGATAGCCAGAAGATGTTAACTATTGTGTATTCCGTTACTAGCTTTTGTTTCGCTTTTGGTTTCTTAGGGCTGAGGATCAAACTCAGGGCACTGTGCATGCTAAATATGTGCTCTACAACTGAGTTACATCCCCAGGTTTCTGTTATTATTAGTTTTACGGTATCATTTGGACATTGGTAAGCTTTTTCTATAAAGGGTTAGATAATAAATATTTTAGACTTTGATAGCCCAGCAATCCAAGTGCAACTACGGATCTCCTGTTGTGGCACCAAGTAGATGGAGGTTGATTAGTGAGGCTGTGTTCCAATAAAACTTTATTTACAAGAAATAGGGTAGTTTGGATTTAGTCTTCAGGGATGCCATTGCCAACCACTGGTGAAATGGATCTGTAAACTGTTTCAGCTCACATCTTACAGGGACTTCAAAGGGAGACCGAGGGGCAGGCTGCCTTCGAGGCATGGCTTCTGCAGGAAGCCATGCTGGTGCTGCTGGAGAGGTGAGACACGATTTGTAGAGCTGTGCTATGAGGCATGAGCAGCCACAGGGCATGAGGAGGGGCAAATTCTAATAGATCTCAGGGAAGATTTTCCTGTAAATGAGACATTACAGCTTTGACTACATTATACGTTTCCCCTGTATGCATCTTCACCACAAAGTTTATTGTGGGGCTGATGCATTTTTACTGCGCCTCCTAAAAGTAGACACATTTTCATCTTTTTCTTGAAATACATATCGTTAAATCTCTCCACCAATTCCTTCTGGCTTATTGGACTTGGGAGCAAGCTGTGAAGAATGATTTGTTTTCAGGCCACAAAGCCACCCCCAAGACAGGCTTCTGTCACACCCCTATAGCCACAGGAGAATGTGGAGGCAGGGAGGGTAGAAGGCTTTGGTCCGGGGTGTAAATGAGGTTTTTGAAAAACATTGGTTTCCTATTCCCTCAAATGTTTTAAAATCTGATAGTTTTTTCAAGTGCTAAACTTGCCACTCTCCCAGTGCAATAATATTTTCTTGCATTTGTGTGTGGCTTTACAGCTTAGAAAATGCTCTCTTTCTCTCGCTCTTGCTCTCTCACTCTCTCTCACTCTCGCTCTTGCTGTCACTCTCTTGTTCTAGCTCTTGTCCTTGCTCTCTTTCATTATCTCTCCTCTTTCTCTGTCTCTGTCTAGATCTATCTATGTATCTATGTATCTATCTATCCATCTACATCCTCTCAGTCTTCACCACTACCCTGTGAAGCAGTTGGCAGATTGGCAAGATCAAACTGTACCACAGAAGGGATTACTGAGGCTCAATGGGGCAGCTCTGGACACTTGGGCAAATCAGAAGAGGTAGTAAAATGCTGTGCTGGGGGCTGAGTTGGTGGCTCCTGAAGGTATTAGGCCCTAATCTTTGATGCCTGGGGATATGACAGTTGGCAAAAGGGTCCTTGAAGATATGATTACTGTAAGGATTGTGAGACAGGAAGAAGCATCCAGGATTTTCCAGGTGAGGCCTACATGCCATTACAAGTGTCTTTAAAACTGAGACAGATGACAGAGGACAGAAGACAGAGGGAGAGGGGAAAGGAGATGGAAAAAGAGGAGGAGGAAGAGGAAGAGGAAGAAGAGGAGGAGGAAGCCAGGCGTGGTGGCGCACGCCTTTAATCCCAGCACTCGGGAGGCTGAGGTAGGCGGAGCGTTGTGAGTTCGAGGCCAGCCTGGGCTACAACGCGAGCACAAGGCCGGCCTGAGCTACACAGTGCGACCCTGCCTCGAAAAACCAGGGCCGGGAGTTTGGCTCAGTGCCTTAAGCGCCTGCCCTGGCAGGCGCGAGGTTGTGAGTTCAATCCCCGGTGCCGCAAAAAAAAAAAAAAAAAAAAGAGGAGGAGGAGGAGATACCAATCTGGAGAGAGACTAGAAAGAGATTTGAAGGTGCTTGGGTGCTTGTATTGAGGACTGCCATGATGCAGCCACAAGCCAAGGAATCATGGAGCCACCAGAAGCCAGAAGAGACAAGGCACAAATCCTCCCCTAGAGCTTTAGGAAGGAATGTGGCCCTGCTGACACCTTGATTTCAGTCTGAAGTCATATTGTGTTCAAACTTTGTCTCTAGAACTGTGAAAGATAAATTTTTGCTATTTTAAACCATCCAGGATACTAATTTTGGCAGTGAGACTGGAGCTGGGATGTAAACCTGTGCGTTGGGAAGAGCTTCAGGTCTCCTACCTGCAAATCTGCCATCCTGTCCACCAGGGAGGGCCTGATGCATCCCAGGAAGATCAGGTGACTGGGAGTTGCTGAGTTCAGCCAACTACTAGTTGATCCTAACTGAGCTCCTGCTACTGTGCTTGGAACTGTAGGCTTTGGGGAGAATTAGGAGCTGTGGTCCTTGCCCTCAGGTGCTCTCAGGCTGGCTGTTGGTGCTGTGCCTATTTTCAGGGTGTGCACCTGTGTCCCCATGATCTTCAGTCTTCTAGCTGTGCTAAAAGCACTCTGCTTCCTGCAAATGCCCAGGAAGAGGCCTGCATCCCCAGGGGCCACAGGGATCCTTTGTTTCAGGCATTCTGTTGGAGTGAATGTACCCTATAATGCTGGTGCTTGCAACCTGTGCTGAAAAGGAAAGCAGTTACATCCAACAGGATCGATGACCCAGTGGCAGGACATCCAGGGTCCCTAGCCTGAGATTTCGCAGTGGTGGGAGAGGGAGACCGACATTAGATGTGACCCCAAGAAAGACTGGGCAGGAGGTGAGAATAAGAAGCTGAATGAAAATAAATTAAAACAGAATTGATTTCTTGTGTCTAATAGAGTTTTTCTTTCTGTGTCTTTTTTTTTTTTTCTGAAGCAACACTTGGCACATGTAATAAGACACTGTCTGAAGCCACTCCAAGGAATTAAAACCTAACTGAAGGAATGTGGGTGGGGAGCGTTACTTCATTTGAATCCCCCCCACCCCCGCAAGGCTAGCAGCCTTCTAGTGTCCCAGAGAGGGGCTTGGTCTCAGCCTGCGACCAGTGGAGCACCACTTGGACATCTACCCCCAGTGACAGCTTGTTTAGGAGGGCTCAACCCTCTGGCCCACCTCTGGGAAAATCAGTCTAACTTTAAATTGAACCCAAAATGTAAATATCCTAATTGGCATCTTATTAGTACAGGCAGAAAAGCCCATTGTTATGGAAGAGAAATCTCCCAATCCCCCACCAATTAATCTTTGGCTACAGGCAACTCGTGCTCACCATTTCAATTGGGGCCGGCTGGAGGAACAGGGTTGGCCAAGTGTGGCTGTGGAATTTCTCTGCTGGAGAACCCATCCTGCTGGGGTGGACTCTTTGGCCACCCTCTTGGGAGAAGCAAGAGAGAAGCCCAAGAGAGAGGAAAGGGTGACTGCCATGGGGCCATCTATGGGGAGCACTGGGGGCCTACTATGAAAGAGAGGGCATACTGTGGTAGAGAAATATGGTGAGTACCTGTCCCATGTGGGGCCTTTTGGTGGTGGAGGAGGGGGTCTGCAGCACCACAGTATTTGAATCTCCTTCTAGTAGTATGAGGATTCTGCACCCATCACCATTTCAGTCTTAATGGGAGGCAGAGTATATGGTCTCTGAATAAATGGAAAATTTCAGCTATTTTCCGGGCAGAGTTGGCATGTGCCCCAGCTAGGCTAAACTGACCCACCTAGGATGCAAAGAAGCAGGGACAAGAGAAGATTCTCTCTGAGGCTGGTGGTAGGAGCAGCCCCATCCATGACTAATAGGAGACTAATATTGCTCTCTGAGGATGAGAAGTGTGATGTCATATTTCTCGTGTTCCTGACCACATAGTCTCTCTTCACTTTCACTTATTTGCCAAGACCGGCTTTGCTGATGACCTTCCAGAAAACAGGGGATCACCACACATGTTCTCAATAAATTCATTTTCTGCTTAAATCTGCCAGTCAGTTTTTATTGCCAGGATCTAACACACCCGACTAAAACAATGCATTATACCAAAGAACAGGAGGCAAAAGAGGGAAATTCATATTTCTGGGGAGCCCAACATGAGCTAGACTCAGGAATTGGTCTACTTGGTTCTCACAAACCCTTTGAAATACTTTATGCGTTATTTCCATCACTTTACATGGAATGGAGGAAGCTGTGGGCTCTTCTGTCCCTAGGTGGCAGAGCAGGGAGTGTCGCTAGGGTGCTGCTCTCAGTATCTGAGCTCCGCAATGCTCTGGTGCCTCTGTCCAAGTGAGTTTCCCTCGTGGAAACACCTCCTTCTCTGGATCTGGGTCATTTTTAAAGGGTTTTCTATATATATATTTTTTTGTGGGATATTCTCCAACTCAGGCCTGAGTCTGCCCTGCCCTGTGTGCCATGGCGTACCAGGCAGGAGCCTTTCCTAGCAGTGATCCTGTTCCTCCATCACCCTGGTGGCTCACCTTTCTTCCAGAACAAATAAACCTCTCAGGCCAAGAAGAGGCCCTCTTCTCATTGAGCCTTATAGCTTTATCCTCTAGTGTCTCAATAAATGCTTCCCAAATGAAATTGAATAATGACCCAAATGTGGGCAATACAGAGAAAAATGAAAATTTCAATTCTTTCAGTACAAAGAGGACTACCTGGTCCAAAAGGGGAAGATTCTCTTCGTGTTTCAGTGACAGAACCAAGAGGTAGTGTGTCAGCATCCTCTGGAGAAACAGGACTGACAAGCTATGTAAATGTATATTAAGAACTTTATTATGGGCTTTTGTTCACAGATTATGGAGGCCAAGAAGTCCTTTGATCTGTTGTCTGCAAGCTGGAGAACCAGCAGAGGCAATGGTACAATGCAGTTTGTGTCCAAAGACCTGAGAACTAGGGATGTCTGAGAGAAGGGGAAGGCAGATGTCCCAGCTCAAAGCAGACAGGGCAATTTTGACCTTTTGCTGCTTTTTTGTTCTTTACAGGCACTTCACAGGCTGGATGATGCCCACCCACACTGCTGAGGGTGATCTTCTTTACTCAGTCTTCCCAGTCAAATGCTAATCTCTTCTGAAAAGACATATCCAGAAATCATGTCTTACCAGCTATCTGGGTACCTTATAGCTCAGTCACACTGACACATCAAATTAACCATTGTAGGTAGGAAGGGTAGGGTGATTTTCCAACCTGGGTCATAGTTAGATTGAGAAGGTCCAAAATGAGCTGGGTGTGGTGGCAAACACCATAATCCCAGCACCCGATTCTGCCTACAAGCAGAACCTTGGCTGCAGATGGGTTGCATCAGCCGCTTGAGTCTTGGAGGCAATGCTTGTATTCAGAACAACTTCGGTCAGGTGAGCATTGCATAAATAGACTCAAAAGAGGAATGCCGACCACCTGTTCTGCATCAAAAGGCAGTCTTGGGAGGCAGCTCTTGTGTGAGAGAACTTCCTGCCATTTCATTATAGAACTCTGCTGTCTGTGGCCCAAGGTCCCCACCTGCCTGGAGCTCAGCTGACGGAGTGGGGAGAAGACTGTCCTTGGCTTGTTCTCATCACTAAATAATTTCCAGCCAGCTACACAGGAGCCTTGGAACTACACGAAGTGTTGTCTGGAGAAATCTTGCCTAGATATAACATTGAGACAACATTTAAAACCTCATTTAAGTGAACACAAAGAGAGGGCTCCTGGGTAAAAGAGACTTAATTAATCTCATTTCTGTGTAGATACTTTTAATTAAATGTAACTCCACATTCCTTGCAAGTAGATTGGAGGGGCCAGGCAGTGTTGCTACTTGGTGGAGCTGAATTGAGGGGGGCCACCAGGTGGGCAGAGGCAATCCGAGGCTCTGGAAGTGCACTGCTGACCCAGGGCCAGAGACATGGGATGTGGGTCTGCTGCCTCCCTGCCTCCATCTCCCCAGCCAAATGTGACTCCAAGCGTAGGTTCCACCTCCACAGTCCTCCCTTGAATGCCTCCTTCTGGCTCCCCCCCCACCACCTAGTCCAGTTCAGCCTTTGTCATCTCTCTCCAATACAGCAACTGGGAGATTTCCCAGTTGTTCTTCTTTTTTTTCCAGTCTCAGTTCCTTTCAGTCCACTCTAATTCAACCAGATAAATGACTCTTCTAAAAACTGTATTTGCATTTTAGTGTCACTCCCCTAATTGAGACAGTTTCCAATTCACTCCTTAACTGTAAAGTTTCCCTTCTGACATGGCCAAAGTGTGAAATCTCAGAAGACTGGTCCAACTTTGGAGTGGTTGTACTGCTTGGAGAAGAGGAGGGAATAGGATGAATCCAATAAGAAGTCTCCTGGGAAGAAACTATGCCAGAGTCAAATAGGAAGCACAAGTTAATTTGAAAAGTCTAGGCAGAGAGGAGGAACTGCATTCAAGGCAACGGAAACAGGAGACATGAGGAAGGCCAGGGTTCCCAATGCAGGAGAAATCTGGAGGAATTCCTGAGCCAGTGAGAGATTAGACACAAGGAATTTCTTTCAGTTGATCTGCTTTCTTAGGCAGAGAGAAGGAAACTGTTAAAGAATCAGTCTGGTATGGACATATGTAGACTCTCACTTTAGGTGTGATAAAGATTGATTGTTTGCCAATATAATTTCTCCCTTTAGTTCTGGCACATGGACAGCATCCACTACCTTCCTCCCCAGAGACAGGTGGGGCCATTTAACTGAATTTTGGCCAATGAAACGTGGGATGACTTGAGACAGTAGTAAGCCTGTCCTGATTAATACAATAAACGTACTGTCATGAGGACACCCTGCGTGAAAAGAAGCAGGTACACCTGGATCGTGTTCAGCTCCTACAGTGAGGGTCTTGGAGGTCCTGCCACAAGGGCGGGGCCCCTTCCAGCTCTTTTTCTTGTTCCTCTGGAAGCATTAGGAGGCCCCAGTGACTAGGAGAAGAGGCAATGTAGAATAGGCCTCACCTCAAGGGTGGGAGGGAGCACTGTAGCAGTCAGACTTCTGCAAGACAGCTCTGTATAATTACAGGTGTAGAGCAACACGCAATTATGTTCCTTATTCACAGTTCTGTTTGCTGACTAGGGTGACTGCTGTGCTCCAGGCTGAGGACTGTGCTCAAATGTGTGCCATGTGTCACCCTTTCTGGGATTGAGAGCCTCATGGCAGACTGCAGGAGCGCAAGCCACCCAGCCAAGCCATGCAAGCACATTTATGCTTTTGTTCATGGCACATCCATTGACACTGAATTAATCAAAGCAAACGACCAGTCCAGAGTTAATAGGGTGGAGAAGTTTGCTCTGCATACTGTGAGCCATGACAGAGCATGAAGAAGGCAGACTTGTAGGATTGAGGCTGTGGCTCATGGTAGAGCACTCCCCTAACATGCACGAGGCCCTGGGTTCACCCTTAGTATAACAAAAAAGAAAAGACGTAAACATAGTATATACAAATCACATAATACACCAAAATTACCACTTTTAATAAGACAATTGTGTCCCTGGAATCCAGTGGCCCTGGGCCTGTGGGCCTGTCGCTTATTGGAGTGAGTGATGTAAGAGACTTCACAGGGGTGCACGGGTTGCCCAGGCTGTTATAGGTGACGGAAAGTGCAGCTGTTACCCTTGGTCATGGACTTCTGCCAAGTCACTTCTCTCTGGGCCACAATTTAATTATCTAGGACCCAAGAGAGATAGGTAAGGTGATTTCTAATGTTCTTTCAAACTTGTATTCCTGAAGACCCCAAGCAACTTAACTTTCTGATCCTCAGCTGTGATCTTTGGGATCCTCCTGCCTTCCAGCCTGGCCAGCCAGGGCCGTGCGCTCTCCCTGCGTAGCAGCGTAGGGGGAAGATGGAGCCCTCCCCCGAGGGACGGGGAGAAGAGCAGCCGAGAGCAGACTCGAGTATTTCTCTATGCTTCTAAAAGCCCTTAGATCAGGCTGCTCAGGGCCTGATAATTTTTCCATTAAGAGGAAATAATTTTCTGGGTCTGTTTTGGTTGTATTTATCTGCAGTTGACAGCATCAGCCGCCGCAGCTGTGACATGCCGCCCGTCCCCCAGACCAGGCATGCACTTGTGGGGAAAAGCAAAGGGCAGAGGTCTCCCTGTCTCCTGGCCTGCATGGAGGGACGGATGGCTATAACATGACCCTGGTGTCCGTCTCATGTGACCCACTTGTGACCTCGGGTACCTCCCACTCCATTCTCTTCCCTAAAAAAGAAATATAAACAATGACCCAACTGAGAAACCCACCACTGCGCTCTCCCTGCCCAGCCCCCACCTCCTGCCTATCGCTTCTTCTAAGCCAGCTTGACAATAACCATTCATCACGAAAAAGAAAACAGAGTACGGAGAAACAAAAACCAATCTAAGGCCGCAAATTGACGTCAAACTTTGAAAAATGGACTGTGAGATGGTTGCGCGGTGGCTCTTTCTGGCTTCCAGAGCAGAGGGAGCTGGGTCTTCCCTCTCACAAGTCCTCAAGGCCCCAAGTTCAACTTGGCAGTGACTACAGCTCAGGGAGCAGGTTTGACTTTCTAAGGTGACACTGGGGTAGGAGGGAAGAAGGAAGGATCATTACCTCTTGTGTTGGGAGCACTCCGGCCTCAGGGAAGAGCTTTGTAGCCTGGACAAGCTGACATGGGTTGCATGCCAACTTTCTGGATTTCGTTTTCTTTGGAGTGGGTGAGGGTCAGGTCCTTGCAGATCTGGCTTTGGGAGAGGCTGAGGAAGGAAGAAGTCGCAGGTACCTGTTTCTTATACCTGTGGCTTTTCAAACCTGGCTGGGCCTGAGCCTAGAGGAATGAGCAGAGCGGCTGACAGTGTTGCACAGCTGAGAAAAGCAAAGGACTGAGACATTCCATGACTCCCTCAAGTACAGGCTGGACTTGAACTGAGGTCTCTCTGGCTGCAGAGTCAACGATCTTTTTCTTCTTCAGGACACTTTGAACTGGATAGAGACTGAGAAATCGTTATAGTACCACTGAATGCCTACACTTTCAGTAAGGAGAAGCTCACGGTCAGAGAGGGGAACCAACTGACTGAAGGTGATACAGAATAGTGCTGCTACTGCAGAGTCAGCTTTCTTGATCCCAAGCCAGCGAAGTCTCAGGGAAGACCAGGAATCCTATAGTGGGGTTTTCCTGGGAAGGGACTGGGGTGACAATGGATAGGTGCTAGATGGAGCATTTTGCTCCTGGGATTTGTCTTGGGATGTGGTACCTATTTGTCTCTTAAACAAATCCTGAGGCAGGTGTCAGATGACTGATATCTGGAAGAAATGGCAATTGGTCCCCAGCTAATAGTGGGTGAAGAACGGTCATTTCTGTCTCCTGGGGAAACCACTGCTGTTCTCCTTGTTTCCTCTCCTTGGAGCCACACGCCTACCCTCCAAGCTAGTCATCCAGTGCCCTTGTGTCATCCCCTGATACCCAAGAGTCTTTACGGTCCTGGCTAATGGCTTATATCCTGGGGGAGAACCAGATAGGCTAGGCATCCTCAACCCCTCTCCAGCAGCAGGCTAACTTCCGTCTGCCATGATCAGTTTCCTCAGGGCCTGCACTGTGTAAGAAGAGCCAGCTAATCTTCAAGGGTTAGTGAAGGCAGACTGACTGGGTACAAACCTGGTCTCCCCCTTGTATAAGCTTACTATCCTCTGGCAAGTTAATTAGCCTCTATTAACTCCAGTTTCCTTATCTGAGAAATGAGCATAATAATACAACTTCTTACCTCATAGGGTTATTGGGAGCTTTAAATGAATTTATGTAAAGAATTTACCACAATTCTTGAAGTATAATAAATATTCAATAAATGTTATTTTTGACTTTTAAACCTATTCATGCTCCTGTCTTGACGGAGGCTAATGACTCACTTCAAAGTTAAAATAGATGTGTTTTTATAGCAAAAGTCTTTTAGTTCCTGAGTCACACCCTTTTGGGGAGAGCTCCTTCTGTGGTGGGGTCTCCCAACAATGTTCTTAGCCTCTGTTCCAGGCTCCAGATAACGAGGTGGACATTTGGATTGGTCTGTCCACACTCTCCTTGGAAATGGAACTCATGTCCCTCGGCTGAACCATATAGCAAGGGGTTTTGGAACCATCCTTCTGTGATGCAGCAGAGGCAAACAAAGGAGGCTGAAAGGGGAGAAGGAACAAGCCCTACGGCCTGGGTAAAGTCTCAGAAGTGTGGCATAGATGAGATTTGGGATCCACTGACCAGCAGATTCAAGTCTTCCCTCCTCTATCTATTAATTGTGTGTTCACACAGAAGTTACTTAATTTCGCTGAGTTTTTATTTCCTTATTCAGAAAAGGCTGAAATTATAAAGTAGATAAAAGGCACTTTGTAAATGATATTGTTTTTGGCTAACTTAATTTTAAGATTTACTGAGTCTCAATTCTAAAGTTCGTGAACTCCGGGGCCTACAGGCGGTAATGAGGGTCAGGGATCTCTATAAACCACTGCAGGGTGTATGTTCGGAGGGGAGAGGAGAAGCTGTTTGAGACCCTGGAGTTGCAGGACTGTGGCTCCGGGTAGGAAGCAGTGTGAAGGCAGGTGAGCCTGGTTCTGCAGGAGCACGCAGGAGCTGCTTCTCTGTTTCCCTTGAGGCGCTTAGTCTTTTGCTGTTGGCCTTTTTGCTTTTCTCTGTGCATCTTCTCTGTCTCCTGACCCTTCACCCAGCACATGCTGCTTGCTTATCATTTCTGTTCACCTGTTATTTAACTTTTTGTGTGCACACAGCTTACCTACTCCTGTCTTTGCACAAATACCTGCTATACCACTCACTACCACCAATGGTAGTTTCTCTCTGAATTCCTTTGCTCAAACTCCAGAGAGGCCCCCATACCACAGGCCCTTGTGGTGTTTGGATCCCTCTTAGTCTCCATGCCAGACCCCCATCAGTCATGTGTGGTTGAGAACAGGGTCAGTGTACTCTTAGTCTTGGGGATCTAGGATGGGGCATGTTCCCTGAGACTGGGCGTCCTAGAACTTGCAGGAAAGTCACAACATGTCGACAGCACTCTTGGAGTTCCTCGTCTGGAAAGCAGATTTTTATGTAGATTAAATGAGTCAGTTAATGGAAGTCCTCGCAATGCGTTGATCTGAGCCCTCCTCTCCATTCCCATGTCCGCTTTCTTGAACCAGGTCTTTCTCATCTCTTACCTAGGCTAACCCAACTGTCCTCTAGCTAGTCTCTTGGCCCAGTTTTGCTCCTTGTCTACTGGATCATATCAAGTTTTCACAGTTATTTTTCTAAAATGTAAACTTGAGGAGCTACAAGGTCAAATACTGGTAAGTATGTGGTGAAACAGGCATCTTATGGTTTGCTGTTAGGACTGTATATTGCTACAATGTTAGAGGAGGTAAGATAGAGATATTTATTAATATTAAAAATATAGCTTTTGATTCAACATTCCTATTTTTAGTAATTCATCCTATAAGTAAATAAAAGCACTGGTAGGTAAAACTGTATGTATTGGTCTATTTAATTTCACATTATTTTAGGTGTTGACATAATTGTAAATAACCTGAATATCCAGCAGTTAATGTTTTAATACATTTTGTTATATTCATATACCAGAAAATTATATAAATATTTAAAAAATAAGTTAATATCTATTGACTAGAAGATGTATCATGATATAAGTACATTGCTTAATGAAGAGTATAAGGCATTTTGAAAGAATGGTACATAAAAATGGCTCACATATGTTCATAGCTGCTGACAAACATGGAAGCAGGTGTGGAAAATGAAGAGGTGACTTGAGTGGGTTAGGGTAGTGTTTCTCAAGCTTTCAAGAGTGTCAGAATTTCCTGAAAGATGGTGGCAGATGACTGGGACACCCCCATATACAAGGTCTTTATCTGGTAGCTGGGGTGGGACACACAAATGCACATTTCTGGCATAATCCAGGTGATACTGATATCACTCAGGGAACACACTTTGAGAACCACTAATGCATCATATACTGGGCAAATAGAAACAGAATGGAAGAAATGATGAAAAAGTTTTTATATACTTTTATATTCTTTCACTAGCTGTGACTGCTATCAATTTTATTTTATTTTATTTTATTTATTTTTTTTGCGACACCAGGGATTGAACTCACAACCTCGCACCTGCCAGGGCAGACGCTTATGCCACTGAGCCAAACTCCTGGCCCTAGTTTTTTGAGGCAGGGTTGCACTATGTAGCTTAGGCTGGTCTTGTGTTCATGTTGTAGCCCAAGCTGGCCTCCAACTCACAACACTCCGCCTACCTCAGTCTCCCTAGTGCTGGGATTAAAGGCATGTGACACCACGCCTGGCTATTGCTATCAATTTTAAAGGAGAATATAGTAAACAAGAGAATAAAAATACTAATAAAATGAAAGAAGAAAGAAAAAGAAGAAAGGAAGAAAGAATTTAAAGGCACCATATCAGAGCGATGCATGTATACGCATGTTGATAGCAGCACAATTCATGCTAGTTACATCTTGGAAGTAGCCTATATGTCCATCAACAGATAACTGAATAAAGAAAATGTGACATTTATACCCAATGAAGTACCACTGTGCCATAAAGGGGTAACTTGAGTCATTTGTAGGGAAATGGATGTGCCTTGAGACCATAAGATTGAAGTGAAGTAAATCAGACACACAAGCTTAAATATTGAATGGTTTCTTTTATATAAGAAACCATAATTACAAATAAAAAGCAAAATAAAAGACAGATAATAGAAAGCAAGGAGATAGATGTTTCTCAAATGGGAAGGGGATCAAGAGGTGGAGGGCTGGGGGAAAAGGGAGAGGGAAAGGAGATGAGAAAAGGAATTAAGATGTAATATGTACATGTACCAAGTTCACATAAAGAATACAAACATGTACTACAAATATGTACTAATAGAGAAACAAGGAAGGAAGAAAGGAAGGAAGGATGAGAAAGTGGCCCCCCACTGCATACAGAATAAAGTTGAAACTCATCTGTGTGGCAGGCAGATCTCTCAGTGCCAGGATCCTGCCTTTGAACTCTGCAGTTCTATACCATCCGTACCGTCCAGCAGCGTGCAGCAGACCTGTCTGGGAGGCCCAGAGCTGCCTACCCTTCCTGAATGTGCCCACAGTGCCACACAGGCTTGCCTTTGCTCATGGAGCTGCCTTTGTGAGTTTTTCAAAGTCAGGAACCATCTTATCTTTGCATTCCCAGCACTAGGTGCAGATCTGTGCATGTATAGTAGGTGCTCAATAAATTTTGTTGTATGAGAGGATGAATGAATAGTTGGCACCCAGAGGAAGCTGCTGAATTTGAACCCCTTCCCCAGTTAGCCTTCCTGTGCTGATAATCTTCTCTGAGGGGCAGACTAGCTGTGCTTCCTCAGGTGCCTGTGTTCACGGAAATGTACACAAATCCAAATGACAAGAGAACAGGCAGGTGTGGGTGAGCGGTGCAGCTCTAGCCCCACCTGTTTCTCCTCAAAGCTCTTCAGTCCCTCCTCAGCCTCTCTGAGCCCACTCAGTCTAAGTGGGTAATGGCTAAGGAAGGGTGGAGGGCCTGGGGCGGGCCCAGCGTGGGACCTTAACGGGGCTGCATCATTATGCTAATCTCTCTTTGGAGCAGAGAGTGGCGCATGGATGAATGGGCGCCTATGGATGTGGGTGTGTGGGCATGTGCCTGCTCATCTGTAGTTAATTACAAAGCCTCATGTTTGTGTGCTACTTTACAGTTTATAAAGCTTTTCACATCCATTATCTTATTAAGTCCCCATAAAATCCCGTGACTTATGCAGAGTGAGTGTTGTTTCCATTTTGGTGATGAACAAAATAAGGCTTAACTGGTTTATGTGATGTACTGAGGTGACACTTTGGGGAAGCCCACTGAGGTATGGGACACAGATACACCTGCTCTGGTGGCCTGGGCTGGCTTCATCCTGGTGGCCTCAGCAGTGGCTGAGATGAGAGAGGGGCAGCCATTGTTCTGCTCAAGAGGCGGCCTTGGTGGGATTTAGTCACCCCATGCAGAAGGTGCTGCTGGGCCGGGGCACTTGTCACTCATGCCGAATGCCTATGACTTGCTCTGTCACAGTAGGGGACACAGATGTTTGCAAGAAGGAGTGCATCCCAGCAGATGAGAGCTCAGGGTTTGGACAGACAGGCCTTGGTTCCAGTGTCATCACTGCCTCTCTTCCTAGTTGTGGGCTAATCGTTGAATCTCTCTAAGCTCAGTCTCCATGCTTCCAAGCTGGGACCGGTAATGCTTACCTTGATGACTGTGCTATTAAATGAGGAAACGCATGTAGTATACAATGTCTGGTACATGGTAAGCCCCCAGGAGGAACAATTTTCCCAGATGGTGTGGTCGGAGAGGCCTCACAGAAAAGAGACCTCCTTAACAGGGTCTTGCTGGGTCTCACTGAGCCTCAGAGACCTCAGCAGCTTGTTCAGATGCTTAAAACTGTATGTCAGGGTGCCGAGGTGAACTGTTCACTCTATTTTCCTTTGGGGCTTAGGTCGCCTCTAGGACCACAAGCACCTGGGGAGCAGGAGGAGCTCTGAGAAGAGGCCAGGGTCCTGTGGACACTGGGACAGCTAGTGGGAGGAGGCTGGGGGACAGCATAGAGGAGAGAGTGAAGAGAGACACAAACACAGATAGGGGCAGAGTTTAGGGCTGCTGCTACCATTCAAGCAAAGTACATGGGCATTAGCCACGAGGTACTGCCCCCTTCAGGGCTTGAGACCGGGTCCCCATAATACACCCGCACCATATCTATCCTTCAACTTCATACTCTGACCCTTTCTTTCAGTATTAGTGTTAATGTCATTTCCCTTTTTTGGTCTCAGCCTTTGACTCTATGAAAGCGGCAGTGGATAAGGCAAGGATAGGGAAGCCAGCAAGATCTGGTTGGCCCTGTCTTCTCTACTTACTAGCTAAGTGACTTTAGGGTAGTCCCTTAGCCTCCCTATGCACCCTGTTCCTCTTCAGTGACATGCAGATGATGACAATAGCACAAAACTCACAAGTCTGTCATGAAGATTGAATGGATGAGGCCCCAGTTTGTATATGGGCGACAGGGATCAGTGGGAGATCCTGTCCCCTATGGAACATGGCTCGCTTCTGGATCCCTCTCACCAGGCATCAGGATGGATACCTGCCCACAAAAAGCCAACAAAAAGCACCTGTGTGAACATACATTTTTGTATTCTTTACAAAATTTGATAGTGATCAAAATGGAGACAGAAGCAGCACCCTCCCCAGGGAGAAAGTTTAGTTACAGTGGCAGGGACAAGTTCACCCTCATAACTGGGGACAACTGGTGGAAGACGGAGAATGGCATTGGGATCCCGAGGCTTCCTGCTTGGGGGTGCACCCTGTCTTGTCCTCATCTCGATGCCCCTTCAAGAGACCATCCTAGAACTTTCAGAATCATCTTTGACTCCTTTTTTCCTCCTCCTAGATTAAAATTGTCATTCTTACAACAAATATTTGTTGCTTACTATGTTCTAGGTGCTCTTCTGTGTACCTCACTTCAAACACAGTCCTCTTACCACTTTACCTGAAGGTGGACCTTTGTGTTTTGAATGCCTGCAACGTGAGCCAGGGCTGCTGTTAGGCAGCAGATGATATGGTCCGGTTAGTCTTCCCTGCAGTCACTAAGGGGTATTATCTGGTATCTGCATTTTATAGACAAGGTCCTGGGGATCACAGAAGCCCAAGCATCTGCGCAACATCCCGTGATTAGTGGAGGTCGGAGTGAGACCCGAGTGTCCCGCTCTGGGAGTTCAGCTCCACTGCCCCACACTGACTTTATCTGTTGCTAGGACAGTTGCCGAGGGGACAGCTTCACACTTCCCCAGCCCTGGTCACCACCCCCACCCTGCCAAGGTTACCATCAGATGTCCTTAAGTCCCAGAAGCCTCAATGACCTTTTTAAGGCCTTCTTGTGCCTTCCCCTGACCTCTCCAGCTCATCTTCTGGTGATGACCTCTTGCACCAGTTGTGGCTACAGCTCTCCAAGCAACCATGGCTTTCACACATTTGTGCTTGCACATGCAGTTTCCACTCCATACCCTGAATAGCAAGTGAACCCCTTACTCCTTGGTGCAGCCCCCTTGTCCTATCCCGTGTTCCCACTACACACAGCTCAGATGGCCACCACTATACTCATTCTGCAGAGTACTAGAATTTATTTGTTTGCATCCCCAGTTCCTCTCTAGACTGTAAATTCTTTGAGGCAAGGAATGAGTCTTATTTATCTTTGTATTCCTAGTGTCTTGTACAGTCAGAGTATATGGAACATTAAAAAAATGTTCTGGAAGCATTTATTGAGCTGAGTTAAAGTTGAGGCTGCTGGTGACAGTCAAGCCAAACTATCAGACATCCTCCTACATGCTCACTACCAGGGCCAGCTTTCTGGGTCAGTTGTCTTTATGGGACTCATGCCCATAACTGCCCCTCAAAATCTTTCCTGTCTCATGCCTTTGGCAGCTTTTGAGTCACAGTCAAGAGTCACCCCAAGTCTTTGATCACCATTGGCTTATTCTGATCACAACCAGATTTCTGGCCTCCTGAGGACCCTGATTTCCTGCCATTCCATAGCTGTCTTACTCTGTTCAGGCTACTTTAACAAAATACCATGGACAGAGTGGCTTCTAGACAACAGAAACTTACTTGTCATAGTTCTGGAGACAGAGAAACCCAAGGTCAAAGTGCTGGCAGATTCCGGGACTGGGGGCTTGGCTTCTCAGTGGATAGGTGGAGCCTTCTCTCCAGGTCTCCACATGGTGTGGAAGGAGCTAGTTCTCTGTGGTTTCTTTCACATGGATGTTAATCCCACGCTTGAGGGTTCTACCCTCATGATCTAATCATCCCTATCTCTTAATACTATCAACTGAGGGTTAGTACCTTAGCATAGGAATTTTGGGAGAACCCAAACATTCAGACTTTTCTACACCCTTCCTGCGTCTCACTGGAATGCAGAAGAATGCAGGCTGAGCTCCCCAGAATGCCTATGGGGTGAGCCTTACCTAGTCAGATTAAAGCTGGCCCTGTGCCAAATGAGGCCTAAGCACCTGCCACAGGTGGGCTGTGCATCAGGAGGGACAAGACCATTCAGAGAGCAGGGCTGTGTGCCTCCAGGAAAACTGTGGGCCTTCTCTGAGACTCAGATATGGAAAGAAGAGCTTTGCCCCATCTGTTCCTCCTGACTAATGCAAGGATAAGGAGAGGCCTTTGCCCAAGATCTTCTCCAGAACCTCATAACACCATGTCTTAAAACTTTGCATACTCCTTAGGGTAATGATGTTGTCATTCTCACCTTTTCAAGAAAAAATTGAGCTCCAGAGAGACTGTGTGCCTTGCCCAGGGACAATGAGAGAGCCAGGATAGCACAAGCAGGATATGAATCTCTCTCCAGCCATCACTTATTGCTGAGGGAAGGCCTTGCTTGGATGGATATATCTCTTGGATATCCAAATGACAGCACTGATTGATGGTGGCTGCCAAGATACCCAGGTCCAGCCCACATCCCAGGCATAAAAAACAGCTTCCACGGTTCCATCAGCCTCTTCTGGGCTAGGTTTATAGGCAGGCACACTGTTCCCCGCCACCTGACCCTGAGCCCTGCTAGGAAGCATATCTACCTGCTCCCTGTCCAGTTCTCTTTCTGTTCCTCCTCACTAGCTGCTGACAAAGACCCTCTGCTTGACCCAACTTTGGCCAGGCTCCTCTGAATCCTTTTCTGGACTAATGGACTAGTCATGGATTTTGAGCCTCCTGGTCTGTTCTTTAAAAAGACAGTTTTAGAAGAATCCTCATAAGACAGACTTGGGGGAGCTGATTGCCTTTTATAGCTGACCACCAGGGGGGACCTCTTGCCTTTGATATCTGATCACCCAGGTCTGACTTCAAGAATCCTGTGCAAATGTTTAGCAAACATTCTCCTTCCCTTGATCCACTGCCCTCTCAGTCTACTTCTTGGTTATAAATCTCCAGTTGTCCTTGCTGTATTCGAGTTGAGCCTAATCTTTCTCCCCTACTGCACCTATGAAAGTAGCCCTGAATAAAGTCTTCCTTACCATTTTGCATGTGGCAGAGTAGTTTTTTCAACATTGCCTTCACATCCTGAGCAGGGTCAGAGGCAGAGACTGACCCCTTCCTGTCCCCGTCTGTCTTGGGGATTGACTGGCTTCCAGGAGTGGTAGCTGCAGTAGGAATAAGGCTGAGGCCAGAGTCTTGAGACCCCAGAAGTGAGCAAGAATGAGCTACTCCCTGAAAAACAAGCCACCTGGAAGGTAAAGGCTGCCAGCCTTCCCAGTAAATCTGCAATTTTCAGTTGTTCACAGAAGTGCACAAGAAATGTCACCCTGCTCTGTTTATTTGTTAAATTAAATAAAATTTGGTGCTGAGACCTAATCTCATCTGGCACACAGTCTTTTTGCAACACACCCTCTTCCCTTGGGCTAGTGCTGTGCACAGACCCAGCTTTGAAAAAGAGTCCTCTGGCACCTTAGTCACTACACATTCCCACTGGTCCCTGCTGACGTAGCATCCCTTGACCCACGTGAACCAGGAGGTTGGATTGTTTTAGACCAGACTTCAGGATGGGAAAGGGAATCCTGCTGAGGTTCCTTAGTACAGCCAGGACTATAGCTTCTGCTGGTCTTCACCACCACACTGCCTAGCCTTGGAAAGTTCCTTTTCCTCTACTTCCCTGCAGGCCTTTGCCTTCCCCCATTTCTCCCTGGGATTGTCTGGCATGCACCCCAAAAAAAATCAAGGATGGAAGCTGTCTTCGGTGACTTCTGCTTCAGGGAATGGCTGGTGACCTTCTTGAAGAACAGGAAAGCACTTTAAGGCTAAAACATAAAGCTGAACATGGTGGTGTACACCTGTAACCCCTGCACTTTGGAGGCTAAGGCTGAGGCTGGGTGGTGAATTCAAGGCCAGCCTGCATCGTATAGATAGTTCATGCCAGCCTGAGCTACATAGCGAAACACTATCTCAAAACAAAACCCACAAACCCCCTGATCCCTCTCCCCGCCATTAGCATCAAATCCTCCTGCTGGAGCCCCTTTCATGCTGCATGGTGTGGAGGAGAGTACGGGGTGGGGGACACTAAGGGGCAGTGTGTGGAGCAAGATTGAGGCTTTTAACACAGGTTGAGCAGCCCTTATCAGAAAAACCAAAATCTGAAATGCTTCCAAATCTGAAACTTTGGAAGCAGTGACAAGATGCCACAAGTGGAAATTTCCACCCCTGACCTCAGGTGATTGATTATACTGAAAATATTGTGTAAAATTATCTTCAGGCTGGTGTGGAAGACATCTGTGAAACACCAATGAATTTTGTGTCTAGGCTTGGGTCCCATCCCTAAGATAACTCATTATGTATATGTAAATATTCCCAAATCAGAAAAAATCCAAACTCTGAAACGCTTCTAATCCCAAGCATGCAGGACACAGGATCACAGTCCATAAAAAGAGAAGCTCTCACTCGGTGTGTTTTCCTTCTCAGTCTCCTAAGCCACCAACTGAGAGGGCTACCCAGAAGGGGACCAGGCTTGGGTTATCTTCCCTTTCGAGTTCCACCAAGCTTTGACAAGACAGAGAATTTGTTTATCGAATTTAATTTAACATGGGGCTTAGGGGAAAGGATGAAAAAACCAGTATTCCTTCCAGGCAGGATAAAGGTTTCTGTCCGGCTGTCTGGAGCCAGGGGATCTGGGTTTACACCAGGGACAGTGTGTGTGTGTGTGTGTGTGTGTGTGTGCGTGCGTGTGTATACGCCGGCATGTGTGTGTGTGCATGTGTGACCATTTTCACCTTCTTCCCTAGATGTGCTGGGTGGTGAGGCACCAAAGGGAGAGGCTGTGTGCCCAGCCCCTTGAACACACTATGCTAATGAGCCAGGCATCACAATGCCATCCCCGGGGGTGCCAAGCCAGATCACATCTCCATTAATACACCCCTGGAGTTCATTGTGATTGGCATTGCTACAATAAACAGTAAATGAGTGAATAATAATTGCCCATCTATTTGAAAGTGTTTCTGAGGTTGCCATGGCAATCACACCTTTTATTAAGCTTTATTAAGCCGAAGCACTGGGAGTGAGGAGGTGGGAGTACGGACCCCTCTGGGAAGCTGCGGTGGGTCTGACCTGCTAAGTGACCTTTCCAGGGAGGTTCTGGAGTACCTAGGACAGGTCTAGGACTGCCCCTTTCTTTGTTATTTTAACTACTCACCTTCTCTGGGGCGTTCGAGGGATCCTTTTAACACCTAACTAGAGACAAAAAGATTTCCCTCCTGTGTTAACCCTTCTTCAAATACTTGAGAAATGGGATTGGGGTGTGCATTGGGTGGGGTGTGTTGTTTTATTTTTGTCCAGAGAATCCCCCCGCCACACACACACTTTAACAATGGTAACAATTAAAACAAGAACAATTCTGGAAAAAAAATTTTTATTTTATTTTAGAGTGATGACAGAAACCATTCAGATAAGGTGCTATTATCCTGCTGTAATTATTCCTCTCACTCCCCACCCTCCACCAATGAATTCTAAATCCCTCTATGCAAGGAAAGATGTTAATGTGAAACGACCTAGAATATCAGATCATTGTAATTCCTGTCCACCAGGAACAAGCAGGACCATATTACGCTCACATGCAAGAGGAGGAAGGGACATTCCTGTATTCAGGGACAGTTTTCTCTCTCTGCCTCTCTCCCTCCCTCCTTCTCTCCCCTCCTCCCTCTCTGTCTCTGTTGCTCCATCTGTCTCTCTGTCTCTCTGTCTATCTCTGTCTGTCTGTCTCTCTGATAACAGACTCAGGAACTTCTTTCTCTGCTTATGGATCTGCTCTTGCTGGATCCTGAGCTCACTGTCAGTCACAGGTGGTGAGGCATTAGAGGTGAAGAGCCATGGATTGTGGGAGAAACAGCCACTTGCTTCTTTCTGTAACATTTCAAGTAGCTAAATTCATAGGGAGAGGAATCCTGCTTAGAAATGTTTACAATCCAATCAAGGAAACATTAACTTCAATCATTTTTTTTAACCACAAAAGGTATATATTATACTGTTTGTAGTGTATTTTAAAATATTCTGGTATAATATACATTGTGAGCAGAGTTGCCCAAATTTAGCAAATAAAAATATAAAACACAAAGTAAAATGTGAATTTCAGATACACGCAGAACTTCTTAGTATAAGCATGTCCCAACTATTTTACATATATATATATATATATATATATATACATGTATATATATATATATACATATATATGTGTATATATATATATATACTTTTTTTTCATCTGCCCACTCTAACTATGAAATATCCTTTTGATCCTAATTCTAGGGGGCAATTAGTCAACGTGCAAAGAATCCTAATCAGGAATACACACTTCAGGGGTGATTAGTTAACATTTGAAAGACTCCAGGAAGAAGACTCACTATGTAGGCAGCTAGTGCAGGACCTCCAGCTATTTTTATCTTCTATCAAAACTAGAGACTTTGCTAATTAGCATAACGCATGTTAGAAATGATTATCTGGGGTGAAACAAGTAGCAATGATGTATATATTGGGGTCAGAAGTACCAAATACAAGAGCTCTCCCTGCCCTTGAATGAGAAAGGTGGTTACACTTAGCAAGTCCAGTGGTGACATACACTCTTTGGACTAGCACCCTAAGATTTTAAACCATGAATCAGTGAACATAGTCATTAATCAGTGAATTTTAAAGCCTTACCCCCAACCCACCACTAAAATATTGATACATCCTTTTGCAATATGCTAGCACATGGCTAAAATGTCAGAAGGCTGAAATTTCATTGAGTTTGCTGAGTAGACTATTTGTTTGGGACCATCTCGCTAATAAATGTTTGTATGCAAGGGATAATCCAACTTGAAACTTGTTTTTATTGTAACATTCCTCTTGGGAATGAGAGCATCAACCTCAACTAGCTACAAAAAGAACCAAATTGGTTTAGGTCAGTTCATAACAAAAGAACATCTTGCAGTAACCAAGCCAAGAGTTTTGGTTCTTGGAAGAATATGAATAAAAAGAAATGCAGGATTTAGAAAACTGAAAGTATTGAAAGGAATAGCTAAGCAAATAAAATAGATTTATTGCGAGCAAAAATTATAATCAGGGAGCCTTTTAATAATTACCGTCATTACCATTGCTTAATAAACAATTCAGTGGTATTACGTATACTGGTAATCACAATGTTGCTCATTTCTAAAACTTTTTCATCATTTAAACTGAGAGTCTAGTAATTCTATCCATTCATAGTAATTCTTCATTTGTCCTTCCCCTATTCCCTGGCAACTTCCATTCTACTGTCTATTTCTATAAAGTTGCCTATTTTAGAGAAGGTTACATGTAAATGAAACCATGTAGTATGTATCCTTTTCTGTCTGACTGATTTTACTTAGCATGATGTTTTCAAGATTCATCCATGCTGTAGTATGTGTCAGAATGTCCTCTTGTTTTAAAACTGAACGATACTCCATTGTATGTATATGCCACATTTTGTCTACCTATCATTCCTGGCAGTGAATTTGGGGCCAGAAGATAAGCTGAATTGTTACTGTGTGACCATGGGAAAGCCACTCAACTACTCTGATTTCCACTTTTTATATCTTTAAAGGAACACACCTTTCTTTTTTGCTTAGACTTTTGTCATGAAGATCAAATTAGGTAATCTATATAAATATAGTAAATGACCATGTCACATACTGTTGTTATTCTTGTCCTTCTTGACAATAAAAAATGCCAGAAAACAAAACCTTTTCCCACTTTAATGCTGGTGATTATTTTCTTTCTCAAGGTTTTGCTTATTTCTAAAACACTATTGAATGCAAATATCTTGAGGCTCAGTATCTTGTAGCTCAATTTATTACAAAACTTTGAAATATTTAAGGGTAAATTTAATTAGTAAAAGTGTAATCACTGCCTGAATAAACTATACTTTAAATTTTAATATGCCAAAGAGCATCGTTTTGTGAACAATACAAGCTCGATGTTATACATTTTTAATGTTTCCAAACTAACAGAGTGACATACAACCTATAAAAGACACTAAAAAAATTATTATGCTTATTCCCACATCCCTTCCAAATCTCCACCCTATGCTCAACCGAAGTAAATGAACCCATTTTACTCAATGGCTTCCATCGTTCCATTTTGTTATGTAAAAACATACTCATAGGGCTGAGGATGTAGCTTAGTGGTAGAATACTTGCCTAGCATGCACAAGAGTCTGAGTTCAATCCCCAGTACCACCAAACAACAACAACAACAACAACAAACTCAAAATAAAACAAAAAAACTTCCCCAAAACCAACCAACCAACCAACCAAAAATACTCGTATTTTTCTGGGTTAAGTAGTCCAACTTCTCCAACTAGAAGAAAGGGGGTACAAGGTGCTAGGCATTCAGAGTTCATAGGAAAAGGGAGAAGGCACTTTTAAAGCAGCTGCATTTTGACACCAAGACCCTAGTCTGAAGCAACACAATTAAATGGTGCTGGCCCCAGATTTGAGATTTTTGCAAGAAGCTGCCTCAGGAGAGCTGAGTGTTGGGCTCTGTGAGATGCAGCAGGTGGGGCGGGGCTAGGGTTGATCTTCAAAAACACCTGGACTATGAAACAGCCTTTATTTCCCAGCCAATGCCCAGGCCTAGGGAGCTTTCCAGCAGCCTTGAACCAGAGCCAGAAGGAGAGGGGAAGGGAAAAGAGAAAAGAAAAGATGAAATGCATATGCACAGAGTGGCCTCACCCTGGCCCATCCACTGTCTAATTTTCAGCTGGGCTTGTAGCTCACGAGAGCTGTAAGGCTGTGTGTTGGCCAAGTTCTCTCACCCACAGCTTCCCAGACACTTGGAGGGCCACTAATTACCCAGTAATTACCCCGTTTATTGCCTCATTATAGGTGACCACCTTTTGGCAGGCTTTTCCTAGGGACAATCTCTTCTCCAGCACAGAGCTGGGGAGGGAGCAGGCTGGTCTGCAGGCTCTGCTGCTATAGTCACGCTGAATCCTGCGCTCTGTAGCCACTCTCACCAGCTCAAGCTTGCCCTTGCCCATGGCCTTGCCCCACACCCCACCATCTCTGCTTTCATCATTGGCTAATGGGGCTGGGCAGGTCCCACCAACACTGTGCCCTGTGCCCTGACATTTAACATGAGTCCAACTCACTTCTGTCTCCATCACAATGGCCAAGATGTCATCAGGAGTCAGCTTAGCATTTGATTCCTTCCCTGAGCCTTCCCTGGTCCTCGAATTTCTAACACACAGAGTGGTGTCAGGTGCTCGATTCAAAGGTCCCAGTTAGTGTCCTTTAGAATTCAGAGGACTTGATGCCTCCCAATTTTAATAGCTTCACATTCACCCCTCCCCTCCCCTGGGCTCCAGAGGAGAACTTTGAACACATCTCACATTCTGATGAGTAGCATTTCTAAGCCACCAGGTGTGCGTGGGGTGAGGGGTGAATATGCCCGTGCTTGTGTTCCTGTGTCTCTCAAGCAAGCCACAGATAAAACTGGCTTGGTCAGAGGAAAATGGAGTTGAAAAAAGGAATCTGAGATTTTATAGACTACAGCTGAGAAAATCTTTGTTTGGGCTAGGGTAGGTGCTGGCAGGGATTCATGGTCAGTGGCTTTGGTAGGGACCTTGGGAATCATCTAGTACATTCTGTCTTTTTACAGGGCCTGGAGCAATGTGTCAGAGTTAGTAGCTTGAGGTAGCCACTGGCATTCACATCTTTTCCCATCTTTGTGGGCATCTTGCTGTGCATTTTCTGGTCAAATGTCTTTGTTTGTTTGTCCTTGCCTTTCCTGTCATAACAAATGCCCTCCACCCCCACTCCCTGCTCACTTACTCTGAGGTCATCAGGCCTATTTAGTTTTGATCTATGAAGGAGCCTGAGCTCTTCTCTGAGAACCAGCCTGGGGCCTCACTTTACAGCTGGAATGTGGCATCTTGTGATGTCCCTCTTATTCCTCTACTTAGCACACCCCACGCCCCAGCCTTACCCCTGCTGAACCTGAGCTACTAAGGCCTTCCGTCTCCTACAGGTTCCCTGGCCTGGCGGGATGTCTCTAAGGCATCCTGTCCTTTGATCTCCCTGAGCACACTGTGCTTTTGCCCACTTCTGGAAAGATCAGTCTTGTCTATTCTACACTCAGCCTCAGCTAAATGTGGTCCCAACCTGTTCCTTATAGCAATGTCAAGGCCTGCAGGGGGTCCAAGGCAGGGGACAGGCACCTGTTTGCACAGCCTTACGCTCCAAGGTAGGGTGGGACCCAGCACCTGATCTTATTGTCTGTGGCTTTGTCTCTATAGAAGCTGCCCTTGTTGCTAAGTTACTGAAGCCCCTTTCATGCAGGCTTTAGAATAAAGCAAGGGTAGATGCACAGATGGCATCAGGGTCCTGTGCAAGCAGCGCTCAAGGCATTAGGCCAAAAGCCTTTGTTTCAGAGGAGAATTTTATCTCTTTCTTTTATCCATCTGTCCATTCAGTTCTCCATCTATCCAATAAATATTTACTGAATTTCCAACATTCAAGGCTCCTATCGGTCAGGTTAAATGCCAGGTAGTGAGGCTGTAAGAGTGAGCCATCTCTTCAGTCTTACCTGGCAGCCCATTCCAGTCTTTGTTAACTAAGCTCTAGTCTTCATTAACCAAGCATCTCCCTAAAATAGAACAGCAGGGGGCACTGCATTAGTGACTTCTGTATGCCTGGCACTGGTCTAAGAGAAAAACATATACACTCATTTGATTCACACACCTGTCCTTTCAGGAGTTGGTTCCATTATTATTCCAATGTTACAGAGATACTTACACAGAGAGATATAGTACCAACAATTTCCTAACAACTAGTACCAAGCAAAGCCAAGATTAAACTCAGTGACTCTGGTTCCCAAATACGTCTTTACCCAGAGTAATGGGAATACAATGGAGGATTTTAAGTAGTGGACTTCTCTGGAAAGTGAATTGGATCAGAGCTAGGGTAGATGAAGATAAACCTATAATGAGATCTGTTTGGGGGTCCAGGTAAGAAAGATAAGATAAACCGATAATGAGATCTGTTTGGGGGTCCAGGTAAGAAAGATAAGATTCAAACCGCTGTGTGTGGGGTTGGGAAGACTTGGACTGACAGAAAATCATGTAAGCATCCTTCGACTCGGTTTAGCTTCTTACTTTCCAGCATCCACCTTTACCTATGTTCTTTTTTTGACCCTTGACACCTCAGCAATATCTCTGATTTATTTGAAAAATCACAGTTTAGTCAAGTCTAAAATTCCAATCCCTAATCAGATTCAAATTTCAACTGTCCCACTTTTCTCAACTTTAACAAGGCTTTGAATTTGGGGGTGGCAATAATGTATGGGTTTCCCTTTCATCCCACTTTAGTGCCAGTTTTAGAGTACGGGTGGTGAAGTCTGTCTGGTTCGGGGGTAACACTTGTTCTCTCTGCCTCTCCTCAATCTATTCCATCTGATATTAAAACTGAGAAGAGACAGAGCCACTATTAAATTGGAAGATGCCTTTGTGAGAATGGTACCTGAGAGGGCACTTGAAAAATATGTGCAGGAATGAATAAATAAGTTTAGAAAAGAATAAATGATTTTATGATCCCACTGCTAGTATAGTAACGTCTGCTATAGAATGGAAGCTTATAAAGGGTAAGTACTCGTGTGTGTGTGTGTGTGTGTGTCTAGAGAGATGATAGGCAGATAGGTAAATGGACACATACTTTGTCCCTTTTCCGATGCAGTGTCCAGCACAATAGTGGCCGTAAGATGTGATTTTGATAGTGATAATTCTGGTATTTAGTGCTTCATGGTCCAACCCATCCCTCCAATTTCAACTCCCTGTATGATGTTTTTGCTCCAGTAGATCCATTGCAGTGGGTGGCTAAAGTGGAGTATCTTCCAGGAATCTGTAGATGAGAGAACTAGGATTGTCTGTGGAGAATCAAACTTTAAGATCTGTACAGTGCAAACATGCAAAGTCACCTTCAGGAGACAGAATGGTTCCCTGGGCGGCACTACTTGACAGTATCCTGATTGAATGTATTAACACACTTACGGGCAGCATGTGTTAATCAGAAATGACGCTGCTTAAGCATAATGCATAAAGAATAGAAGAGTTGCCATAGCAGTGACCATACTCAGAAGAGGGAGTTGGGGCCTTTAGACTTGAAATATTATGGCCAACCCCATGAGAGTGGTGGAAAAAGATATCCTGCCTGTTATATTCAGAATAGTTCAATCTCCCTGGCCAGGCTGGCCTTGCCAGGGAGATGGACAAATCAGTTCAACTTAGAGTGATGGTCTCGTAGTATAATTTGTCTAACTCTTTTATTTGGATAAAGCTTCCTCTGTCTACTCAGACTAAGAACCCAATAAGTAGTAGGTATTATTATTCTGAGTTGGTTTTTATGTGGTGAAAGGACATACTAATCAAATAATGTGATCTTAATTGTGATGTGTCACCTTCTCTTGAGTAAAAACTGCCTAGCAGAGTAGCCAAGTTCTGGGCATGTCTGTGGATGATTGACATGTAGTCTGCAAACTGAGGAAGGAAGAGCCAACCTGGATGCAGGTGGCAGCAACCAATAAACTTATGGCCTGAACTGACTAAAAAGGGAAAGAAGGAAGAAATCTTTCTTTTCTACAGAGGAGCTCCAGGCCTCGCCTCTGCCTTTGGACATTGGCTTCCTGTTTCTCCAAGGTTCTACAGTACTCTTCAGCTTTTTAAAACAAACTCTTTGGTCTTCTGACACAGACACACCAGTGACTTTGCAGTGAACTCCCAAGTCTTCGACCTACAATTTTGACCTTGGATCCTCTGACTGTCCAGCACATGCAGTTCTTTTGGATTCTTTCATTTCTGATATGGTAAATGGTGACTGGGACTCTTCCAGTTCTGACCCTGTGAGCCCACCTCATAAATCCCTTGCTTAATCATATGTACAGTATATTTTATATTGAATCTGTTCCTCTAGTGATTAATGAATACAAATAAATAGGATAACACTGTCTGTTGTTTTCTCTAACCCTGGTCTGCGAATGGCACTGACTCATGGGGAGAGGCTTGGGTCTAGTTGCTCCCAGTCTGCTGGAGGCCTGTGCATGGCGCTGGTTCCCAGATGGGGCTTGTTTGCCAGTGGACTGGGAACAACTAGACCGAAGCCTCTCCCTATGAGTCAGTGCCATTTGAAGACCAGGGTTAGAGAGAACAATGACTGAAGCAGCAAACAAGCCCAGTCTGGAAACCAGCGCCATGTGTGGGATGCAACCAGACTGGGAACAGCCAGACCCCAGCACCTTCCAGTGTGCGGGCTGGCAAACAAGAAGTACCAATCCCCTTCACACCTCAGAAGCAGCTGGCTTGTCCAGAGAAACACAGGCTGTGCTGACAGCTATCAAGGTAAAATTCAATTGGATGCCTGCTTTGGTGTTTCACTAACATTGCAGGTCTAGGGCCAGTGGTCTGATCATAGGTTCTGAGGATATTGCTAAGCAGTGTGTCATCTAGGGGGGATCCCCTTCTGAGGGTTGCAGCCATTGCTGATTCCCTATGGTCTTGTTTTGAGGTCCTATGTTATTTCCATTGTTTTGTTGGGTTGGGTTTTACTCTCTTTTGTTTTGTTTGATTATGTTAAATCCTACGGCAGGAGAAGCTATTTCAAGGATAGCAAGATATATTATGGTAGCAATTTTGGATTTACTATTGGCTTGTTTTGAAGTCCTTTATCACATTCACTGTTTTGTTTTTATTGTTTCTATTCCATTCTGTTCTGTTTGATTTTTACTGTGTCCAAAGTTATCTGCAGCTATTTTGAAGACACCAGTGGCACTGTGGTAGCCACTGTTGATTTCACAATGTTTTGAAGTCCTCTATCTCTTACACTGGTTTGTTTTGATTGGTTTTATTCTGTTATATACTCTTTAAAATAAAAAAAAAACACTGTCTTGGGACAGTAACTTTTATTAGTGAATTTCTTACAGTAGAGACTGTGTCTATGAGCTTCAATTCTTCCCTCTACAAAATAAGTTATACTTGTGCCATGGAGTTATAGGAGAGTAAGTTAGACAAAGAGCACAGTCAGTTCCTATGTATATGAGGGATTCAAGAAGTCTTTTTGGTATGATTAATATTTATTATTGTACTATCTGTAGGCCCTCTGCTTGATACAGGCTTTAAGCCTACAATATTGTGTAGGGATGGCTGACAGAGGTCCTATGGAGCAGTGATAGAAGGAGAACCTTCTGGAGATGGTTACAGCTAATGAACAGATTCCCATGAGCTCTAGAACTGGCTCTGTGGGGAATGGCGTGTGCTATCCAGTGAACACAGGCTGAGTCTCTGTACATCCCTGCGCCTTGGCACAGGCTGCACCCTCTGTCTGAGATGCTTTCTATTACTCAACCTCTAAGGCTCAGGCAGATGTTATTCTCTTTGTTTTTCCGTATGCTGTTGTCTTTGTTCTTGCTGACTCTTCCTTTTCATTGAATATCCCCTTAGCTATCATTCTTCCTTCTTCTAGATTTTCATGCATACATCCCATATTATAAATCATATTTTACCATTCATTTGTTCATATATACACAGCACATATATATGATGTATCTGCACAGATTTATCTATGCTCATGTGCAAAGACTATATTTTATTCATAATTTAGTCTTCAGCATTCAGCAGCTGCTCATGTGATGTTACATATAAGGGTGAAGTGTCTAAAATGCTTGGCGGTGCATAAGCCTTGAGCTCATTTTCCAGTGCTGGAGTTGAGGTTTTTCCAACCCATCTGACTATAGCTTTGGGTTCCTGCTGTGACCAGAGGACCACCTGAGAATCAGTGTGTGACTTTGGAGCAAAGAGTGATCAAAACCACTTCAGTCCTTTATATGGAGCACGGCACAGAGCACACAATGGCAGCTCTTACCATGATGCACCTGTGTGCAGTGCGAGTCCCCAGTCAGCCAGAGGACAGCAGGAGCAAGGACAGAATGACTGTTGTGGTCACTGGTGGTCTGTGCCCTGTTGTCCCTGCAGACTGCTTCTGAGAGTTGAAGCTTCCTGCCTTTTTCCTGGAAATCCTGGAGAGGACATGGGGAGCTGGCCTCCCTTCCCTTTGATCCTGGACAGAAGGAAGATCACTGCCATTGTGAGTGATCAGGGATAAGATAATGGTGTTAGGGCTATGGGGAGAAACTTGCATTCAGGAATCTTAAGGAGAGAATCATTACTGATAAACAAACACAGGCACTATTCTAAAGCAGAGTTTGTATTTTTCTCTCCAGGGTCCCTGGAAATCAGCAAGCAGTTCTGTAGTTGAGAGCAGCCAGGTAACCTCTCCCGACCTCACATTACTGCTAATGATAAGAGCCCAAAGCCCAGCTCCACACACATGCAGGAGGGGAGCGCGGCCCCCTGAGGTTAGGGGTGCCCTTCATCTTTTGGGATTTTTCACAGTAGGTTTATTTTTAGCAAGCAACGATTTAAAACCCCACAACTCAATACAACTTGTTTCCTTAAAGTAAGTTGCTTCTCAAGACAGAGTCGAGGCAAGAGGTGAAATCAGTTTTCTCTGGTTATAGGAGGTAACTCTACTTCTACAGAAGTCACCAAGGGTCCTGATCCCAGCAAGTGAGCCTTAGGGTGCATCTCTGAAAGAAGGAGGCCATTCTGTTCCTAAGAGCTCCTCCACCACTCAGGGCTCATTTTCCAAACTGAGATAAGCTAGGACCTTGCTTCTCTAAGAGTGTCCTGTGACCCGTGGTCTCAGACACTGTGGCACCTTGAGAAGGCACTGTGTAGTGGGAGGGTCTGGGAAACACTGCCCACTCATTCCAGCTGATGACAGGCACACTCCTATCTCAGGGCCTTTGTACTTACTGTGCTCTTCAGTTGGGATTTTCTTCCTGTGAGTACCCATATTCCCAACTTCATCCTACATCTTCAATTCTTTACTCAAAACAGAGGTCCTTGCCTGATACCTTCACCTCTGCCTTCTCTATTTTAATTTTCTTTAAAGTCGCCATTCCTAAGTTTAATGAACAGGGCCACTTACTGCTGTATGAGTTAGGATTGCTGAGTTCCATTTCGCGTTCACTGTGGCATGAAGAAATGAATATGGTAGAGTGTTCACTGGCTCTTAAGCTTCTAGAGACACTAACGCATTACTTTGGCTCACATTTCATTGACCCAAACTAGTCTCATGGCTCTGTCTAACTTCAAAGGGGAGAGGGAAATGCATTACTATGCTGTTCCTAAATAGAGAACTGGAATATTGGTCAGCAATTCTAATTACTGCCATACTTGTTTAATAGCTTTCAATGGTTTTCCATTGTTCATGGCATAAAGTCCAAATTCCTTTGCTAGGATTTAAAGATCTCTGTGTGATTGCCTCCTGCTTACCTTTTAAAGACTCAAAGCTCAGCTTAGAGGCTATTTCTTCCAGGAAGTCCTCCCTGATTGCATTGTGTGGATTAAAGATTCTTCAGTTCATGTGATTTTATAAATCTAGTACTTCCTGGTGCATTAGCACTTAATCAGATTCTGTCTTCTGCTACAAGGTTCTCTGGTGATCCATCAGTTAGTCATAAAGTGAAATCAGTTGTTCATAGTCTGTATTTAAAATACAGAACGTAATAGAACTTCTAAGAGTACACATAGAAAAGATCAGTGCTATGGTTTAGATCTAAAATGTCCCTCCAAATTCTCATGTGTGTGAAAGGTGATCAGATCATTCACTGATCATCTCAGCAGGTAAAGTGCTGTTTGGAGGCGGGGCCTGGTCAGAGGGCTGAGTTGCTGGGGGCCTGACCTGGCAGTGTGTTTCTCTGTCCCCTGTTCCTCCCTTCTCACTCTGCTTCCTGCCTGCCACTTTCCCTCCACCAGGCCCCTCTGCCATCCTGTTTCTGCCTCAGAGCTTGCCAACTATGGCTGAAACTGTGAGCCAAAATCAACCTTTCCTTTGGGTGCTGGTGCTGGGTATTGCTTCTCAGCCATGGTAAAACTCTGCAGAACATTGGTAATGCTGTGTGAAATCTTTGTTTCAGCTGTGTGTGTGCAAATGGGTTCTGTGTCCTGGGGTTAACTTGTAAAGTATATTTCTTAATCTGGCTTATAGATAAAAGCATTTGAAGCCACAGCCCTGCTAAGATACTAAATTTTAGGGGCCATAGAACCACACCTGTGTCCTTTATCCTGAGCCGCCAGTGCCTAGTATAATGCCTTGCACAAAGTAGCCTCTCACACAAATTTAAATTTAATTGATGAGTGAGTTCTCAGCGGCCTGAACTTCTAGTTAGAAGCCTGCTTGGTTTCCAAGGCCAAGATGACCTCCACTTCCTGAGCCAGGCTGAATGGGTGTGGGTAGCAGTCTACCCATCTCAGCAGTCCTCTGGGCTAAGGCTTGGAAACCTGGAAGAGCTATTTCTCTTAATCAAGGACCTCTTCATCGCTTTCTTAAATCTAGGGCCATC
Organism: Dasyprocta punctata; assembly: GCA_004363535.1. NCBI lineage: Eukaryota > Metazoa > Chordata > Mammalia > Rodentia > Dasyproctidae > Dasyprocta > Dasyprocta punctata. The sequence continues at coordinate 33,566 of RJWM01000157.1, read as the reverse complement.
CCTATCCTTAGGGACCAGAGGGTGCTGATTATCCTCCACAAATACAATAATAATTTTGTGGTATTGGTGACTGAACCCAAGGCCTTTTCACTAAGCTCCATCCCCAGCCCTTTTTTAAAATTTGTACTTTGAGGCATGGTTTTGCTAAGTCACTCCTTGTCAAGGCCCAGTTCATACTTCAGCCTCCTGGAGTGCTTGGATTACAGCCATGTACCACCATGCCCAGACCCTCCACTATAATTATTACTGGGAGTGAGAAAAACATAAATTCCAATTCCACTTCATTACTTGCTGGTTATATGACCATGGGCAAGAAGACTGTAAGACTCAGTATCTCTATCCAATAGAAGTCAGATTATCTTTCTTGTGAAGCTCATGAAAGGAACAGAGAAAATGCTTATTATCTATGTCTGGCAATATGGGAACCCAATAAATCATGAGTATTTATCATTGTTATTATTATTCTAGCTGACTTTTTTTTTTTTTTTTTTTGTGGCACCGGGGATTGAACTCACAACCTCGCGCCTGTCAGACAGGCGCTCAAGTCACTGAGCCAAACTCCCAGCCCTGTAGCTGACTTTTTGAAAGCACTTGAAATCTCTCTGTGAGTAACCTGCTTTAGGATGTTGAGCACTGTTTACTACAAACTGCTCTGGTGTCCTGGAAGGGGTAAATATTTGAAGCTGTTATCTTTGTATGAATCTCTTTTTTCAGTGTGGGATCAGCTTATACTTGGCTTTGATGGAAGAGAAGAATGAAAAATGGAAATAAAGAAAAGAAGCCAGGGGTGAAGGAAAAGGAGCATGGCCAGAGGGGCTGGAGTTTGATAGATTTCTTTTCTTTTCTTTTTTTTTTTTTTTTACACAGTACTAGAGTTGAACCCAGGGCCTTGTACATGCTAGGTGGGTACTCTACCATGGAGCAACATCCCCTCCAAAAAACTCTCTTTTGTTATCTGCAGAACGAGTGTAAAAAATAAGCCCTGTTTCATACCCCTGAGATACAAATGAGCACAGAAAGAGATTCTCAGAAAGCTATAAAAATATTTGCTCACCTTGTGGAAGGTAACACAGGATTAGTACATAATTCATGATTACAGTACTGATCTGGGGCATTCTAATATTATAAATACCATACTATTTTTAAAATAATAATTTTTGAATTCTCAGAATTGAATTCAGGGGCACCCTATCACTGAGCTACATCCTCCTCAAGTCTTTTTGGGGTAGTGTAGGAGAAAGTGTCTTCCCTAAATAGTCTAGGCTGGCTTCCTCCTGTCTCAGCCTCCTGAATGACTGGGATTACAGACATGTACTGCCACACCCAATGATTTTACTGTTTTTAAAAATGAAAGTACTGGGATATTTGTTGGTGCAAAATAACTGTTATTTTTATAATAGCAAGATAATAGAATTGAACTATTATAATTTATATAATCATATATGATTGCTTACTAGTATGTTCATATAATATAAATAAAATTTAAATGCATTACTATTATATTATAATGAATATTAAACACTATTATTTCTAAAGTTTCAAAATATGAAATCTGAGATATTCATGTTCTGAGACATACTGAAAGGGACATGATTTGTTCAAATCTCTTATCAAACTAAGATATATTATTTAGAGAGCATTTTGACCATCATATCCCTCCATTTAAAACCTCCCAAAGCATCTTATTTTTATTTTTATTTTCATTTCCTAGTATTGCTATTATTTTTATGCTGGGCACTATTACTTACGTTGGTTAGTGATGTATGTTGTCCCCAGAGCCAGTTTGAATCTCCATCTACTGCCAGAGGCTGCTGGTGGGGTTTTCTTAGAATTGGGGCATGACAGATGGTATTAGGAAAAGGATTAGGAGGAAAACGAAAAGGGAAGGAGAGTCCTCTCTGTGCCTCTGGGTCTGATCACTTCCCCGTCCATCACACTCCCCTCTGCCCTGATCCACCACGTCCAGAATTGTTCTTTTGTTGCCTGGGGCAGAGGACCTCAGGTCTGGAATCAGCTGTCTTTCAGCTGGAACAGCATCTGGGGACAAGCTACACAAGATTTGCACCTCTACCTCATCACTCTGAAATAACACTGTTCATTATTAACTGGATTAAATTTGCTATTTTGTTTCGATTTTGCCATCATGATGGATAGAATGTAGGAATTTAGTATGAGATAATTCTGTCATTTTTGTGACCTTAGCCAATCATGTCACCTTTCTGATCTTTAGTTGCCTTACCTTAATAATGAGGGCTAAACCAAAATAACTCGTGACCAGAAATCAGTGTGATAATCCATAAACTGTTTTACTTGGAACCCAGAACATGGTAGGTGCTTGGGGAGGGTGGACTCTTGTTCGTAACTATTATTAGACTTCACTATTCCAGCCTGGTCCTGAGAATCATCTAATTAGATAAATCCCATTACTCTCCCCCTACTACCCCAGACAACGTTTAATCACCTGGTCCAATACCTCAATTACACAATGTTTGTGGGAATGGTTATGGTGGTGAATTGAATTCTTTGGTTAACTGAGTGTTCCTGGGAAAACCCTTTTTGTCTTCCCCTGGACAGTCATACATCTTTGTAAAATAGAGTATCATCTATTTGCCTGCCTCAGCAAGTAGGGATGGAATCAGCACAGCTTATCTGTGTCTTTGAGAACTCAGTATCCCTCTCCAAGTAATGCACAGTTTGTGTGTAGAAAGACTAGAAGACCCTGAGCTGCACAAGTCATGGCCTTGAAGGTAGATTCCAGAATAAAACCTACAGCCATTTGTAGCTCATAGTTTCCTCTATCTTGAGAAAATTGAGAATCCAAAGGTGCATGAGCTTGTGGTGGGAATGTTTGAGTGGAAAGAGGGATATACAAGATGAATTCTTGTTCCTTTTGCAGTGCTTAAGATGACATCCAGGACCTCACGCATGCTACACAAGTGCTGTATTACTTACTATGCCACTGACCTGCCTCATCAGAGCTGAATTCTTAAACTAATGAATTTCTGGTTCAAAGTGGTTTGCTTTGGTTCTTTGAGAATCCTTTTAGGGGTTGTTGAATGTCTACCTGTGGAAGCTCTCAGTGATGAGGAGCTGGTGGTGCAACCAGATCACTTGTGAGAAATCCGGTGCATCCTGCGGCCCAGCTTTCTGGGGATGAGCAAGAAAGACTGTGGGATGTGAGAAGGTCACTTGGATGCACACATTCCAAGAACGAGAGTGGATCACAATGATAGATTAACGTTTATATCTGGACTCCTGTTTTACATACATTATTATCCCATTTGCTTCTTTTAAGACAACCCCCAAATGGTGAATCCCCAGTGTAGGTAAAGAGTATGAGTGCCAGAGAAGTTAAATGACTTTCTAAGGTGACTGAGCAGGAGCTGGTGTATGAACTCCAAAGCACTTGGTCTTCAAGGCTCTATCTGTTTATATGACAAGCATAGATGTTTGAATCATTTACAACTCAGTGAGAATAAGTTTTTTGTATAATGAATTTTGTCCTAAGCGACACCAACCAGACAAATGGGGTGGACAGGATATAGGAGGTCTCAGAGAGGGGCTCTGATCAACCTGAGGAAAAAAGAGAGGAATCTCAGAGACATCATGTGCCAGGTTATCACATTTGGTTCCCATGACCTGATGACTCATATTATCCTTCCCATTTTACTGACAGCCAAACTGAGGCTCAGACAAATTAAACAATTTGCCCAAGATAAAAGAGGTGGGGAAAGCAAGGCCAGGGTAGGCCTTTTGTCCTCGTGCCTGTCTTTTCCATTCCATTTTGTTACTTTCTGTGAGGGCACTGAACACCAACAATGTATATACAAAGGATAATTCAAATCACAAAGTGATATGGAAAAGCTAGCAGTTTTTGTTTATGGTTGTCCAAAGTTTTGGTGGTCATGAAAAAAATCAATGATTCTCACAGATGTTACCAAAACATTTTAGGGATGTGGATGAGGGAGTTTGTTATTAACAACTTGCAGCAGCAAAGCACAACCACATGCAAACTTTAGCTGTGGAAGTGTGACCTTTTGGAAGTTCAGAGGCCATGTTTGAATTCCGCACAGCTTCCGGAGCAGAGGCAGGGCCAAGGACTAGCATGGCTCTGGGGCAGGTTAAACCACTCAGTCAGTGGTGACACAAAGGGACTATTGGAGTGCAGAATCCCTGATACTCCTGGTGTGCTCTGCTTTGGCAGTGAGGGGCTACAGTTCTGGACCAGGACAGAATGATCTCTCAAAGCTCTGCATCTGAGTCCTGGGTTCTGACTGTCCCAAGGCGACTCTGTTTAGCCTCATTATTATTTGCAGGGTGACTTTGAGGTACTTGGTCTGTTGAAAGTCCCCAAATCTTTATGCATGCTCTTTCACTTTCGTAACAACCCCAGATAGATTAAAGAGAGGCTCACATTATAGAAGAGGAAACTGAGGCTTAGGAAAGGTGAGTTCCTTAAGGGGACATAGCTAACGAGTGGCGGGTGTAGATTTTGAGTGCAGTTCTTCGAGATTCCTCAATCAAGGAACCTTCTTACAAGAAAGCACTTATGGTCCCTGAATTTCAGATTTGATGGTTGGCTACATCAGAATTGCGGGGGTTGCCTTAAAATTCATATTGCTGGGCTCACCTTGGAGACTCAGTTTAAGTGGTTTTGGAGTGGGGTCCCTGAATCTGCAATTTTAAAAGTTTTTGGCCCTACCCCACAAGGAAAACAAATGACCCCATCTGTACCAGTGCTTTTTCAGCTGTATTCAGCTAAATGCGATGCCTTGCAGCTGAACCTTTACTCTTCCCTGGACCCAGATCCTGGCCAAGACCCAAGGTTGAAGTCAATTTCTAACTTTGGGATCTGTTCCTCATCTTTCTGCCTCATTATATCAGTTTCTTCTCTTGGAATGGGAACGGTATATGAAATGGTTAGTGTTATGTGCTAATTTGGCTAAACCACAGTAGTCAATTATGTTATCAGCACTAATCTAGATGTAGCCATGAAAGTATTTTGTAGACTGGAGTGGTTTTAAAACAGCCTTTGAAAATGTGGGTGGGACTCACCTCAGGCGATCAGTAGAAGATGAAAGTGTAAGGACTAAGGTTACCCAAACAAGAAATTCTGCTTCAAGACTGCAGCGTTAATACCTGTCTGGGTTTCCAGTCTGCCAACTTACCCCCCCGAATTACCAGACCCCATAATTGAATGAACCACTTCCCTAACATACACCTTTTATGTGTATAGATCTTTGAATACACATATATCTTGTGGGTTCTGTTTCTTGCCAAGCCCTGTCTGATAAAGTATACTTTCTGACCTCTTGACTAATTGCTTTCCTCCCTTTCTTTCTCCCTCCCTCCTTCATTCTCTTTCCCTTATTTCCTTCCTCTTTCCTCGCCCTTTCACAATCCAACAGTGCTTTTTACCAGACACTGTGCTGAGTAAAGATTATACAATCAATGAATAAGGTATTTTCTCTGGCCTCAAGGAGCTCACAGTCCACTAGTTAGGCATAAAATCAATAAGAGACTTAGAATTTATAGATCACTTCTTCTTATATGGTCTCCTTTAAATCATCGCATGGCCTTTTGAATTAGAAAACCTAGTCATGATTCTCCTCCTAGACACAAGAAGGGGCAGAGGGATCTCGTGGCTCGCCCTGATTACAGACTGTACAAGAGAGGTCCCCAGGCGCCTGCCCCAGCCCAGGGGTCTTTCCCTTGCAGTGCCTGGTCCCCCAGGCTCCTGGGTGGTGCTCATTATTCCTGCCTCTGCAGTCCCATTACTACTTGTTTATGTTTCTCTTTTGACACATTATATCATATCTTGCCTTTCTTTATTTGTTTACATAAATGTTTCCTCTCTGTATTGTAAGCTTCTCAGGGGCAAGATACAATGCTTTATTCAACAAACATTTACTCAGCACTTGTGTGATATGGGGAATTTTTCTCTTTGTAGGGATTCAGAGTGCTGACTCTGGATTCAGACTGCTGGATGTGAATATTGGTTTCTTCAGTGTGTGTACTTGGGTTTCCTCTGTGTCTTACTTCCATCATATATAAAATGGGGATCATAACAGTGCCTACCCTCTAGGATTACTGTGAGGGAAAATTGAGTCAATTTACGTGAAATGCTTAGAATGCTGGAGACACTAAAAAGTATTAGCTATTTAGTAATAATAATTATTATGCTCAGCAAAAATAAATATTTTCTAAATGAATGCCTGAAGGACCAAGTGTAGGATTTCTATAAGCTCAGAATCACCCCACGTAATGCTGGAGAGTCAGAGTGCTCCAGTTGGCAGTTGGAGCAAAAATACACTTGTAGCAGACTTGAGTTCAAGTCCCAGCTCTGTTGCTAGCTGGGCATATGAGTTTGGACCAAGTTGTGTAACCTCTGTATGTCTCTTATTTCTAACTTGTAAATAAAACTTCTAGAAGTCATTGGCTCCCTTTAGATCTGGAAGCCTGACCTCAGCCTTCGCACCTGTCTACCCTTGGTATCAGGTTGGCACAACGGGTCTTGCTGGCAGGTACGGTTTAGAAGCCTGTGGTGCCAAGACCTGTCTCTGAATGGAGGGCGCTTGTGCCTCTGAACTTGCTGGCTTTGGTTATTAGCAGCGAGGATCCTGATACCAGATTTATAAAGTCAGCATTTGCTGAGTGGCCTATTGTGATCAGCTCAAAATAGCCTTATGCCTCAGTGCGGGGTATCAGGCCTTCTCCTAATACCCAGTAACTTCATACTCAAAACATCAGCCAGCTATTGTGTAACTCCAATGACAGCAGGTTCTTGCTACAAATCCTGAAAGCTGTCTCTTGGATACCCTTAACGTATTCATAACATTGGTATTTATGTATTTATCTCTGAAAACCATAACCTTGGAAAAAGCATTTAGGGGAAAGAAGGCTGTAGTGATTAAAGAAAGCTCTGTTCATTTGAACAACATTAAATACAACTGGCATAATGACAACTGTGAGATCTGATAGAATATAGAGAAGGCTGCAAATAAAGGGCTTGTATTTTTCCCTGATGTAACATAATGGTCACATTTTTCTTTCACAATGGTTTTGCCGAGATAAAGAACAAATTATACTGATTTGATTGCTACTTAGAAATACTTAAAATTGAAAAAGACAGCAGGTGGGCCTGGTTAGAAAGGATGGTTATTTTAGCATAACAGATGCATGCATAAAACATCGCCCAGCCAATTTTTTAATCATAAGACCCCCCAAACTTTTTCTCTATTACTTTTCCTTGGGATGTGAGCAAGTCAGGAAAATCAGTAAGCCTCATTGGAGAGCACCCTCTGGGTTCAGAGAGCCAACCATCCCCAGAGAACATATGGGAGGAGTGAATTCTGGGGTAGAAGTCAGTCGAAGGTCTGGCAAGTTGCAGAGTGGGGAGGCAGCCGGACCAACAGGCTCCAGACCCACAGAAGCCAGGGCCCAGCACGTGGTGTTTCAGGTCACTGGAATCAATGCCCCATGCTTTTTGAATTCTGTTTTCAAATTGTCGGGAAAGGGATATGTGGCTTCCCAGTATTTCATTCGCTACTGAGCCTTCTCTTCTCTGATGGCAGAACACTACCATACCATTCTTTTTGGCTTCCAGTTTCTCTTCTTCTTAGAAACACAAACTCCAGATTGCGAAATGAAGATGTACTCATTTACCACTCCAGATGATGTTTTGCAGGCAAGCAACCTTCCTGCCGAACTCCACTCTGTCCCGCATTTTCTCTGTTGGAAGGCACAGTAACCATCGACTTGTCCAGCTATTTGTTAAAAAAGAAAGAACTACTTTATTCTGGGTGAGTGAGTCGTGGACTTGGGGACTACAGAAAATAACCTGGGTTTTCAGATGGTGAGTCGGCAATACGCCACAGAGCCTCTGATCTTTGCTCCAGCTCACTTTACTTTTGACCAGAGAGGCAATCACATTCAGATTTGGAGGCCTGAGTAAACAGGAGCATTTCTGGCAGGAACCAGGCCCAAACTGCTGGTTAGGATGAAATCTGCTTTTCCCAAAATACCCTGATTCTCCTGGCCTATAGCTTTGTGGTTCCTGATTTCCCAGTACTGAAAATCCATCCAATCTATTACTTTCTTGAACATTAGTCAACTGTTACAGAGTGCTCACACAGGTCAAATCCTTTCTAGTTTCTTCGTTAGACTTTTAAAATAGTTTTTATTGTAAAGTAATTTAGAGGAAAAAAATTGGAAGATAGCACAGAGTTTCCATGTCATACTATTTCACAGTTTCTCTGTTAACTATGGCAAATATACCTTATTAACAATATGGATACATTTTTATTAACTAAAATTGAGGCTTTCTTCAGATTTCCTTTGTTTTTTACTCAAGTCTGTTTTGTAAGTCAGCTTCACATTAGTGACACTACAAGACATTTAGTCATCATCTCTCTTGCTTATAATGGTTTCTTAGACATTTTTTATATTTGGTTACTTTGACTATTTTCAGGAGGGCTGGTCACATGTATTGTAGAAATGCCACAATTAGAAGCTGTCTGATATTTTTCTCATGATTAGTTGGAGTTGTGTGGTTTTAGGAGCAAGAATACAGAGGTAGAGTTGTGTTTTCATCATAGCTTTTGATAATGGCATGGTGCACCAGCATGACTTATGACTGTTGATATTAACTTTGATCTCTTGACTAAGTTAGTGCTTCTCAGGCTTCTCCACTTAGTTACTTTTTCCTCCCTTCCATGCTGTTGTCTTTGAAAGGGACTCACTATGTGCAGCCTTCATACACAAGGAATGAAGAGTCATCTTATACAGAGTATCCAAATGAATCATTTGGAATGACACGTCTCTTTATTTACTTATTTGGTGATTTACATTGCTATGGACTCACGGATACTTATTTTGTATTTTGGGTTATAATAAAATACTACATTGTTTATTCAATTGCTCTAATTCTTCCAACTCTGGCTATTGGGAACTCTTTAGGGTTGGCTTTTCTGCCCCTTTAGCATGCTCCATCTTTTTATTTTTTGGGCTCGTCCTTACTTTCCAGCACAAGATGCTCCAGGCTCATCCTGTGTATTGCCTGCCTCAGTCCTAGAAATGGTCATTTATCTGAAGAGCTCTGATTCCTTCTGCTGGAGAATGGTACTATAAATAAAGATGGGGGACTCTTAGAATTTTTAAATGCAAAACTCTTTGGGTTTCTCTTTGTCTTACAATCTCCTCTCTTTAGCCATTTCCAAGGTAACTTCTTCATTCTTTCCCAGTAGTCTGTCCTCAAACTAAAGTTGCCTGACAACCTAATGTCTTCCAAAGTCTCTGTCCCCCTGTAAGCTAAACATTCATAAAACAACCCTGACCTACAGCTAGTAAAGTAATGAGGTACAGCACTATGCACCTGTAACCCACTATGTCCCTTCAGCTTGGCAAATCTCCGTGTTCTGAAAAGTGAATAGTTTCTAAATGGAGAAGTAGAGAATGCCTGATTGTGAGAGACCCCCTACCCCCATTCAGAATAGGTGTTTTAGAAAAAAATCTTCTTTATTTGGAAGCCTTGAAAGTTAGATGAAAGACTAACCCATGTGATCTGAATGAGAGGCAGCCCTACTTTTAAAAAAATACAACCCAAGGTAGCACCTAAGCTGGACACATCTGCTCTTACTTGTGTGACTGACTTCCTGGCCACTCGGGCGTTCTACAGGCTCTGGCCACAACTTTCTCTTTCATAAGTCTTTTCCTTTCAGGTGTTCCCAGCAGCAGACCTGCTCGGATATAGGGCTAGAATGCAAAAGTATCAACTCAACTTTTAATGTCAGAATTAGGGTTTTTTTTAAGGATTATATGAGTAAATCTCAACTGTATTTTTTTAATCATGTGCTTGCGGGGCTCAGTTTGAATTCTTCCTGTATCAGGGAAGTCATTACCTACTCAGGAAATCTTTTAAAACTTTGGACAACTATAACCATTACAAAATTCTCTTTATATTTCTCCTAAATATATTTTTAGGTAGCTTTCTCTGGTTGGTACTCCTTCTGTCTCTCTCTGCAGGACTATTCAGAATAAGTTAATTCCCTCTTCCACCTAGCCACCTTCCTATATTTGAAAGTGGTTTTATTTTCTCTAAACCTAATTCTATATCATAGATGTTTTTATGTGTCTTTTCTTTGAAGACATGATCCTTAAAGGCTTCATAATATTCCATTGTAGTTATGCACTATAATTTATTTAACTATCCTCTTATTGTTGATATTGAGATGGTTTCCAATTTTTGATTATTACATATAATGTGCAGTGAATGTTGCTTAAATCTTTGTCTGTATTTCAATTATTTCCTTAGGGTAGACTATTAGAAGTATTATTAGTGGGCCAAAGAGTAACTGTTAGATTACATTTTGGCAGAGAGTAGAGTCTTACTATTATATGGAGAGATCTGGGCATTGCTATGTGGTGTGAATCTGTAATGCTAAGATGAAATTTTTGAGTGGCTTGTGAAAGCTAAGAATTCTTGAATGTCACTGAAATGTGGTGCAGTGTAGGTTATTCTGTCTTGAGGGAGTGACCATGAGGACTAGAACTGTGTGTTATCCTGTGTTGATACGAAAGCGAGAGGCTAATGTTGAGAGCAAAAATTTAAAGTCAGTGTGGATGGGGTTGTGTAAATCTGTAGGAGAGAGCTCTGCACGTCAAGAGTGCCTTATGCTATGGAATAATGCTAGAAGCAAGGCTGTGTGAAGACACTCACATTCTCAAAACCAAAGTCAAGCTGTTCACAGTCTACACAGAACAGCTGGCGATTGGCCCAGTGGAGCCATTGAGATCAGAGATCTCATCTTTCAGATTGAAGGATGGCTGAAAAGTTAAAACTAGATAAAGGGATGGATTCATTCTGCAATAGAATCTGAATAAGAATCAAGTTTGTATTACACTTGTCCTGTACATTTTGAAAAATGAAGAGAAACAATAATGTCTTGGCATTTATTCCTAGTATGTACACACACACACACACACACACACACACACACACACACTGCATTTTAAAATAAAGTGGTAACTTGGGATGGTATATGCTACTGAAGAACCACATTAGCATTAGCACCAGAGAGGATTAATGCTGTCTTTTACAAGTAGCCAAGTGACCTCAGATAAGTTAACATCTCCAGCCTTGGTTTTCTCCTCTACCAAATCGGGATTATGATTCTTACTGCATGAGCCCGGTGAGAATTACATAAAATTCACAATAGCTTAGTACCTGTCATAGAATAGGTGCCTAGTTAACTTCACTGTTGTTGCCATTTCTGTTGTGAGCTGCAAGCTAAGAGCCCAAGCATGCCATGGAGAATTTCAATATTTCCCTGACCAGAGAAAGCAGGAGTCAAGGCAGAAGTAAAGACAGTGTTGACTTATTTCATTGACATCAATAGTGTTATTCACATAGAATTTATCCCAGAAGGTCAAACACTCAACTAGGTTTGCAATATAGAATTTCTGAAGCATTTGAGAGAGTTTGTGCTACATAAAAAGAAGAAAATGTTACCCTTTGCTCTGGGTTGGAGGAAGAGGTAAAACTAATATTTCTTTTTCTTTTTTCTTGTTCTTTTGAGTTTAAAACTTTTTTATTGTGCTAAGAGCACTTCACATGAGATTTACCCTCTTAACAGATACATTATGTGTACAATACATTATTGTTGACAGAGCTTATTTCTTTAGTGCCATCAGTATGGTCTATTTTGTACCAAACTCTGCATGCCTCATCTTATTGCGCCATTAGTACAATTCTGTGGGATGTTTATTTGTATCTTTTTTTCATTTTCCCGGACATAAAAAATGACAGAACTGCCCTCAAAGCCTGTGTCTGCTGCTCTAACACATTGGTCTAAGTCACCGTAAATATTTTTTGTTAGAAAACAGCAATAGTTACTTAGCAAAAGTGGTCAGTAACCAAACTATGATATTTATCACCTTGATAATTTAATTTATTCACTGTAATTGACTCTAAAAGACTTCAGACTCTTTGCGAATTCTCAATTCATGCTCAAAGAATAGAGACTAAACTCCACAACAGGCCTATTTGTAACGTTAACGTCTCAGGCTCCATTAGCACAGTGGAAAAGGACATAGGTGGTCTCGCAACAAAAGAATCTTTCCCCAGCCTTCCCTCATTCTGTTCTCCACTATTACTGAGCAGTGTTTTTCTGGGGAGCATTTACTGCTTCTTCTAAAGGTGATGAGGCCTGTCTCCTTGCTCCCCAGTCCCCCCACATCTGTAGTTGCTGACACAGAGTTATAGATCAGTTGGTCCTGTTTCATCTCATGGTGGGGCTCCTTTCTATAGCTGTGCAGCCCTTGGTTCTATCTGTAAGTATCACCACCTCTTCCCCAGCTTTCTTCAGCCCATCCCAGGATTAATGGTTCAAAGGCAAATGGTAAAATTAATTTTAAAACTTCTAGGACATGTGCACAGCTCTTTTAAGAATCAGAGAAAGAAAGGCTCAAGTGTGAACAGAGGGACACTAGCTGGACAAGCCACTCCCCAGCATTTTGTCTGAGTTCTACTCTGCCTATGAAGCATGCTTCTCACTCTTTGGGGAGTCTATGACCTCAGCCCCATCTTAGGTCTTGTCTGTTCTGAGCCCACCCTTTGTCTTTGCTCTTGAGTTATTCCCCTCCCTGATCACAAAAGGGTGCTAACCTCTGCCTTGTGCCCCCTTTCATCCAGTTTTGACCTAGACAAATGTTGCCTGGGACTCTCCTGAGCCTGGCTCTATTTTGTCTTCAGCTCTTCTCTGAGCTAGAACTTGTTAAAGGGTCTTTTATGGGACTCCTTTTATTCAATTTTCTGTGTCTTTTTTTCCCTAAACTTGGCACCCATCCCCTCTGGAACTGTATTGAGAGAGAATTCAAATGTCACAGCTAAGAGCAACAACCACTTGTTCCTCTTCAGTGATCCACCAGTGCCTCTGGACTGGTCTCCATCTCTCCTCTGGAAGGGTTTCAAAGTGAATGTATGGGGGAGGGGGTGTTGCGAAGAGATTAAGCTTCAGTCTTGTCTGCTTTCCTGATATCTCCAAAGTTTCCAATTTCTAATGAAATCTATTGAGGTCTTATAAAAGAAAAGCCTTGTGGTCCCAGCCAGCATGACTGGATTCCTCCAGAGACCCATAGGAAACCTCTTTCTAGGGAAAATGGTTATTTATTAGAGTGCATTCAAGCCCATTCCAGAAGCGATGTTCCAAAAATGTTAAAGCAATGGCAGCCTTGTTGGGATAAAAGCAAGAAAACAGTAAGTGGAATCAGTCAGCCTATGTTCAGAAGGACAGAACAGCTCTGCATTTTCCAGCTGAACACATTGGCAAGTCACCAAAACCCCTGAACCTTTGCTTCCCCACCTGTAAAACAAGCATGAAAAGAAGACCTTTCTGATGGTTTTGGTTTGAAAAATCAAATAAAATAATGAATGTGAAAGTGTATTGTGAAATGTCAGCTGCGTTTTAATGTCAACTATTAATAGTATTATGTATTATTATTAGTCTATGATTCTTCAGGATGCTTTAGCAACAAAGAACAGAAACCCAGAGTCCAACTGGCTTAACAACAGAAGATTATTCTCACATGTAACTAAAGATCTGAAGGTAAATCAGGCTTCGGTGGTGATGGGTTCAGGTTCCCAGAGTGTCACCAAGGTCCAGATTCTTTTTGTCTCTGCTCTCTGGCATCCTGAGTATCTTTGGCCTGATCTAAAATACTTACCAGACCTAGCCATCACCAGACAGCACTATCCTGAGGAAGAGGCGAGACTGTTTCTTCTTGAAACTTACTTGTGGGAGCACATTTTCCAGACTGTCCAGCTGTCTTTCTTCATGTCGCTTTACAGAAATTGATTCATAAGTTTATTTCTGGAACAACCAGTGGAAAGGGATACGTGGACTGTTTAAGCTCATGAATGTTGGAGAGATGGTACGAGACCATATGGGTAGTACTGGACAATGTTAACTATCTTTCTGTTGCTGTGATAAGATCCTGAGACAATAAGTTTAAAGTAGAAAAGATTCATTTTGAATCATGGTTTCATATGTTTCAGTCCATGATCTTTCAGCCTTATTGCTTTGGGGCTTAGTGGTAAGGCAGAACATCACAGTAGGAGCCCATGGCAGAAGAGGCTGCTCGCCTCGTGGCAACCAGGAAGTATAAGACAGAGACAGAGACAGACAGGAAGGGATCCCAATATCCTCTTCAAGGAATCACTCACAGTGACCTAACTTTCTTCTACTAGGCCCTGCCTCTGAAATATTTCGCCACTGGCCAATAGACCCACAGGTTGGCAATCAAATCTTTAATACATGGACCTTGGGAGGACACTTCCAAATCATAGCATGGACCATATGGGGGGCACTGTTAGGGTGAATGGCTGCTGAGAAGGCCACAGAGGTATCTCTCACAGATCATATTATCATTGTGGTCAGTAGACTGTGCACTCTAAAGCTAGGGACTCTTTCTGTGTGGCCAGATATATTTCCAGCACTTTCCACAGTACCTGACTGCTCCATAAATATTTGCTGAATGAAATAAATGACAGGCACTGTGAGATTTGATGGGGACAACACCATTTAGAGGAATATGCTTGGATGCACCTCACTATGTAGTAGGCACCCCTCACTGAATGCCAGGCTGTTTTTTGCTTGTTCATGTGCTCTGAGCACTGAGTATGATGTCTCCCACATAATAAGTGCTCCATAAAATGGACTCAAGTAAATGAAAGGCACATATTTTGTGAAAGAAATTAGACTTTTAGTGCTGAACAGATACATACTGCTTATTTTATTACAGGTGTTGGGTTGTGTAAGCACTTTCTAGGTCTTAACTCCCATCAGTCTCACGATGACCTGGTGGGTTAGGCACTGTAATTATCTCTGTTTTACCACTGGGAACACTGAGGCAGCCAGGTGTCAGATAATTTGCGCTGGCCCATGCAGAGTGGTAAGTGGGTGAAGCTGGGATGTGAACCAGCTCTTCCCATTCACCTTTTTCAGTTTGGCCTTTGGTTCTCCTTATAGCAGACTTTTGGTCACTGAAGAAGGAGCAGCAGTCTGGTAAGAGTGCTCTGCTGCCTCTGCTTCTGTTTCTGTCCCAGTGCCTGGTTGTTGGAAAGCCAGAGAACCGATTCTGGAGGACCTCCCACTATGGAGGGAGTTTTGAGGGTGGGTCAGATGGGGCTTAGCTTCCATGTTACACTCTTCAGATCACAGACTCAGGTCACTTCTGTCTCCCTCTTCCTCCACAGAGGCGCCAGTTCTTCAGGAGTGCAGCTGTTTTCCAGAGCAACCCGCCATATATCATTGTTTATCAGTGAACTCCCATTTCAGTCCATTCCTCCTGTCTGTCAAGAGGGGGGACTATTTATGAGGCTGCTGCTTTGCATAGCTGGAAGGAATCAGGTTGCACTGGTGACCTTGCTGCTGTTGGCATGTGTGCTGTGGGGAGAAGTCCTCCTTAGGAAGAGTCCATCTCTGCCCTGGCATTGTGGCTCTCCCTCAGATGACTGTGGAGAGCCAGCCTCCTTTTTGGCTTTTGGTTCCATGTCCCTGACTTTGTCACAATGTCAAGAAGGATATTGATAAAATAATAATGATAATAACAATAAATCATTTACAGAACATTATGTGCCAGGCACTATTCTATTACCCTTTGTACGTATGAAGTCATTTATGCCTCAAAGCAAGGATCTCTCCTTGACTCCACTATGCAGTTAAGGAAACTGAGGCATTGAGAAGTTTGAGTATTTGTGAGTGACCAGGTTGGGCTCCAGAACTGATACCTGACTGTGGAGGCTGCACAACAGCCAGTGTGGCATACCTGGAGCCTTTGCCATGGGTCAGGCTGTATTCTCAAGACTTTCCTTACTATGTCTCATTCATTCCTCAAATCCCCAGAAGATAGTTATTGGTATCTAAAGAAACCAATGTCAAGAAAGGCTGGGTGACTTGCCCAAGTTTACAGAGCAGCAAGAGGAGCTAGGGTTCAAATACAGGCAGCCTGCTTTGGTCCTTAACCATTTGGTCTAAACATCCTATGCCCTTTTGCATGAGAAAAGGTGATTTGTTAGAGGAAATAAAGTCAGCTTGTTTGTTGTGTAACTACTTTCCACCATTCCAGTTCTTCACTTTGAGAAAGTCCTCCTGGGTCCAACAGGAACGTGTCATGTAATTTAAGAAGAGAAAACATTTGGTATTGATTTCTCGAAGTCCAGGTTTCATAGAATCCAAGATCTCTTTTGCTAGAAGAGTCCTCCTTAGGTCACCATGCCCATCCTCTGGGTGAGGGGCTTCTGGGTGAGGGGCCTCCAACACAGTCTTCCTGTGCTGAAGTTCTCTTTTCTTCCTGTTGTTCCAGGGAGGGACGGACTATCCTCTAGGTCAAGATACAGAAGGCAGACCTTGACCTAGTGGTCAGGGTGGTATGAGAGATCCTGGCAAGAACTATTTGGGGGTACCTTCCAAAATAACCTCCACCAATCCCCCAGCCCTACCCACAGCCACTGATGCCAAATGCAGGCTATAGCCTGAAAATAATTTGTCCAGTCTGTGAGAAATGTCTAGTAACTAAATGCTAATTAATTTGCTGTTGCATTTGAGTTAATTTATGGGGTGTTCTCTTCACCAAGTAAATTTTAATTAAGAAGAGTAAAACAAATGACAAAGTAATTTCCAAAAAATTAATTTTCAGTAAACACAAGCCATTGTTTTTCTTTGTATCAGTAATAAAAGTGAAAGTGGTGCTGCTCTAAAGCCCCCTCCTCCAACTGCCTTACTTCAGCAGATGAAGTTTGAGCCTAAGCCAGGCTCTTGGAGCGTAAAGGCAGTAGTGCAAATTAGTAGCCATGCAGGGCCAAAAGGAACTGGGCAGAAAGCCTAAGAGAAATCAGGCAACAGGCCTCAACAATTGCTACTTCTTTGGTGTTAGTTGTGCAGAATTTTTATCCAACTCTGCAACTTTTTATTTGGGGAAAGGTGCATTGGACTTGCTTCTGGTAGAAGAATTGAATGGAGGAACAAGAGGTTGAGGCATTTTATTTTATTTATTAATCAAATTCCATAAACAACAAAGGGAAGAGGAAAGAAAGCAAATAGTCAGGCAACTACTTTGCCAAACTTTCCCAAGCACTGTGCTGGGAAATTTTACATGCCTCCTTATATTTCTCTAATAATTCTCTGAGGAAGTTCATTACTACTTGCTCCCATACTAGAGATGAGGAAACTGAGGGTTTTAGAGCCAGAACAGAGTCACACACTTTAACAAGTCAGATTTGACACCTGCATTTGTGTCCCCAAGCTTTCCACTGCAGCACACTGTCTTTTCAATTATGCATGTAGCAAAATGATTTTTGAAATGAGTTTGCAAGCCTGGCCTAGACCTGCTGCCCAGAGCTTGCTGTTCTTGCTGCAAGAAGGGCAGGGTTGATGGGCTAAGACCCAAAGCAACCAGACCTACACAGAGCAAGGCCTTGGGGAGATGAGAGTGGCTCTGAGCCAAACGTCAGACTGAGCTTGAGACAATCTGAAGAGGAGCTTGGAGGGGTGGGCTCCTCACACATTGCCACTATAGCTCTATTCCTGGACCGCTTACACTCCCCACATCCTGAATCCAAGCTACACGGAGCATGTGTGAGCTTCCTCACCCAAGAGAGTTAAGAGGACCAAATACAGCCTGGGGATCTGGGCTGTGGGCTGAGGTCAGCCTGTGAAGCAAAGCCGCTGTCATGGTCACACACATGGCCGACACTAACTTTAGGGTCTCTCTTTCTCTAGAATCCTACTTGTCCTGCTGCAGTCACTGGGGGCTCCTATGAAAGTATGGATTTGTCTGGGTTTCTCTGTTTAATCCCAAATCTGTCAGGCCTTGTTAAATTTGATGGGGCCTGAAAGGTCTGGTGTTAAGCAAATACTCGGTGACCAGAGTCTTTGATGAGAATCAAACTGAAGCTTAATCCTGAGGTAATGGCTTTCCCCATAATCCCAGGAGGCTGAGGATAAGTGAGGGGAGGAGGTGTATTGGAGGCTGTCTGAAGCACAAGTGGAGTGAGTGGGAACAGAGGGAAGGGGAAGGGGAAACGAGTGAGTTGGGCTACTCTCCTTCAGCTGGGAGTTTCCGCAGCGTCCTATCCCTCCCATGTCAAAAGGAAAGTCACCTGGGCCATGCATTCTGCCAGAACTGGGGCAATTTTTTAGTCCCTGTTTATGCTGTTGTCTTTGGATAAAGGAAGAAAATTGAAGAGAGCCCAGCAAAGAGGAGGATTAAACAGCAGCTTCACAATTCTCACATGGGCCAGGCCCAGGTTCTGTCTGCTCCATCTGGGTTCTGAGAGCAGAACTGTCTAAGAGGGGGTTTGGCTGGGGGCTGCTTGGATACCCTCTGTCTCTTCCTTGCACAAGAAGACTGGAATCTGTAGCTGCTCAACTTGAAAAACAAGGAGCCCCAGTTACCACCAGACTGGAGTGCAGGGAGTCAGCACGGCCTCACCTCAAATCCGTCAGCCAGCTGGGGTTGCTGGATACCCTGGGCTTGGTGCAGTGGGGTGGGAGGCTCTGGGGGTGCGGGCTGGGGCCCGTGAAGCAGAGTATGGGGGCGATGGCTACACTCTGAGCCATCCTGTGACAAATAGGGTTGAGCAGGCTGTCTCCAGCGGCTCTCAGGAGAGGGCTGCTGTGCGCCTTGTCAAGGTACCCGATTAAACATTTATGGGGAAAAAATAAAAAATAAACATTTTGCAAAGAGATGCTTAAGCAATCAGACGCTTCAGGGGGTGGGTTACCACAGCGCAGTAACTGCATGCCCCAGGAGTAATCGGCATTTAATGTAGCTCGCACCTCCTGGGTCCCACTTGGAGGCGTTGGCACTGAGGTTGCCCTCTCCAGAGGCCCCACTCACCAGGGAGGATGGGATCTCCCAGCCATTTACACTTGGCTCTTTCTCCTCCTCACTTTGCTTTATTGCATCAAATGTAACCTATGTGGGAGGGAGGGGCTGGATGTCTGCAGAGAGAGGCAAAGGGAGAGATTTATGTGAAGGAATCAGATCCTACCTCTTGCAAGGAGGGGACTTCCAGTTTCTGGCAGGAGTCCGGCACAGAGTCACAGTGCTACTCGAGACCTTCCTTTCCCACTAAGCAGTGTTTACAGACAGAACATGGGTGTGCTTCCTGCCTTCTCAGAACTGGTAAGTTTATAAACAGAAATGAAGATGATGGTTATGATAGGCACTTACTATGTGTCAGACTATTCTCCCTTTCCCTTTCTCGCTGTCTCTCTCTCCCTCTTCCTCTCCCTCTCTGTCTCTCTTTCTTTCATACTGAAGATTGAGCACAGAGCTTCTTTTTTTCTTCTATGTTACTGGGGATTGAACTCATGACCTCACACTTGCCAGGCAGGTGCTATGCCACTGAGCTATATCTCCGGCCTGTGTGACACACTGTTGTTAGGTACGTTGTGTGTTTTATCTCATTTAATCTGCATAGCCGCTATATGAAGAAGATACTGTTAACCCATTTTACAGATGAAAATGTCTAGGCACTGGGAGGTTAAATAACTTGCCCGAAGTTGTCTAGAACAGGAATTTGAACCCATATACTTTGATTTTAGGATTATGTTTCACCACTAGCTATCTCTGATAACAAAAATAGGATCAAATCTCTGAGTTCCCTGTTCAGGCTTAGGAAGCTAAGAGAAGTTTTCCAGAGGAAGTAACATCTTGCTAAGTCCTGAGACACACAGTGGATTTGTTTAGCTCAAAAACAAAAGGGAGGAGTGAGTACAATCATAGTGTGCTGGACAGAATCTAAATCCAAGGCATCCTCAGATCCCCAGGTGACACAGTCCTGGGCCCACTTCCTCTTCTAACTCTTTACCTGCAAAAACAAAGTCTAGTGACAGCAGCCAGGGGCTTCTCTTTCTCTGTGCTGCAGGGATAGCTTGGGCAGCTGCCCCATCACTGCCAGGGGCATCCCAGGAGAGCTGCTAAGACTCGGAATGCAGTTCAGATGTTCAGCCAATATGTTGATTAACAAAATTAATCAAGTAGTTGCATCCTGAGACTTCCTCCCCTGTCGAGCACTCCTGAGGAGCAGGGCCTGGTGCTCTCGAGGTGCCTAACTCTCTAGGAGCCAAACAATCTTTTTACACCAGAAGAGTTTTCTTTGCAAATTAAAGTAATTCATTGTGCACCAGTAGTCAAATATACTCCTGTACCCTTTTATTAATATGGTCTCTTTTGTAATTGGTTTTTCTGATAGCTAATTACCTGCTAGATAAAGGGTTACTCACTGCACACAGGGCAGTTAGCTTCCTGAGGTGTGGCCTTGCAGAGCCACGGCACTGCAGGCAAATCTTCGTTCAAGTGTGGACCACAGGCCCAGGTGAGATCTTGGATGGGCTCTGGAAGGGGCTCACCTTGGGGTATATCAGAAGATATTGGAGGGATGGGAGGAGAAAATCAAAGATACTCATTCATTTACTCATCCACCCATCCAAAAACATCCTTTTGGAACACGCTTTCTGAACTGGTACTTTGCCAGGAGCTAGATTTACCATGAATCAGGGTGGCAAGGGCCTGATTCCTACCCAAGCCAGTAGATGGGAGTTGTAGTTTCCAAGGATCTCAGGTTGCCAGCTTCTAGGGCAGAGCAGGATTTTAATTGTTAGCACTGACTGCTCCTTTGCATTCTGTGCAGGGCAGTGGGAAAAGAACTGCTCTGATGGAGACCATGAGTAGAAGCTCGTATTGATAAAAGGGGCATTTAGTTAGCCCAGCCCCTTGATTTCACAGGGCAGAAAGGAAAAAAAGCCCGGATAGAAGAAGCAAACTGCTGGAGGGGACACAGAAAAGCTGGGTCTCTAGATCCCAAACGCATACTTTTTTTCCACTGGCTCGTTGGGTGTCAGGGCTGAGCACATCCTGGATGATGGAAGGACGATTGTGCAGCAGCTGACTCAGCGAGCGGTATATTTTCTCCTGGGTAGTGCTCTCTACCACTTCTTTTTTTTTTTTTGCATTAAAAATATTTTCCTTCAAGAGGGAAAATTCTTGAGCAGGATACAGACTTGCTGTGGACTTCACTTTCTGTATCTGTCCACCAGATTGCATTAAGAGAGACTGGCCCCTCTGAGGTGAGGGAAGAGTGTTCTCTGCTTTCAAGGAGACTGAAGACTGAGCTGGTGATTGATGGCTTTGGTGGTGACACCTGGGTGAGACAGCTAGCGGTTTGCCAGGGCCCATGACTCACATGGCACACTGCAGAGGATCAGATCGGTGTGCATATACGTACAGTGTGTGTGTGCGCGTATGTGCACAAACACACATCAGATGAGGCAGGCAGTGGCAATGAGATTTTGCTTGTCTGCAAAGATGATCATGTGCGTCAAGATTTCTCAGTGTTCCCTGGCATTTGGTACCAGCTCCTATCCCTGATGTTTTGTCCCCAGGCTATTACCTTTCCTCCCCTCCTGGGAGTGAGTGTATTAACAGCTCTGAGAGACACTGTCAATTGTGCCTCTGAGGGTTTAATGGAAAGTGCATGGATGAGTCAAACCTAACTTTGTTTTTCACTAGTCATGTGACCTTGCACCAGATACTTAATCCCCCAGAGCCCCAGATTTCTTGTCTTTCTAAAGTGATTGTTGTAAGATGACCACATGACATAGAGCAGAATAAGGTATTCACTAAGTGTTAGTCCCCCTTGTAGTTAAGATAATGTACATGGAGTATATAATACAACATCTGGATCAAGGCAAGCACTCAGCAGAGCTTAGCCCTTGTATTGTGAGTCCTGCACTGCCCACCAAGGTCCTCTTGTGGCTCATATTCCCACCGCCTCCTGGAACCCTACCCAGAGCTCACCATGCATGTTGAAGAGAACAGGACCAGTGAAATATCTCGAGCCTGTGGACTTCCATTCATATTTGCAAGTTTGTTTTAACTGATACCACTGGCTTTCGGCTATGGAACTCTTCATTTTTTCAAGATGATTTCATGTATTTGATTTTAGTTTGTTCCCACCTCAATCTTATGAGACAAGATGTTTGTGATCACTCTTGACTCACTGATTAGCAAGAAAACAGGAGCTCAGAGAGGTTAAGTGATTTACCCAAAGTCATTCAGCAAGCTAATTGCAAACTGAAGTCCAAATGCATGTCTCCCTATTTGGAATTCAGCAAGAATCATGAACATTCTTTTATAGCTATATAGTTAAGAAAGATTTTCCCATACACTGTCTCATCTGTTGTTGCAACACCTCTATAGGGTTGATTTTACTGTCATCCCTATGGTATAAACCTAGAGAGGTTAAGTGACATGCTCATGGGGACTCACCAAATAGATGATGAAAGTAAGTTTCATTTCTGACTTTAAGTTCTATAGTATCCCTACTTGCCATTTTTTTCTGTCCTTTCTTCAAAAGCTGGTTTATCAAAAAAAAAAAAAAAGAAAGAAAAAAAAGAAAACAAAAAAACCCAGTTAAAACAAGAATAGGCAGCTATGCTCAGCAGGCAGGCTACACCGTAACTTTTTTTGACAACAGCATGGATCAAGGTACCCAACAGAAAGTATGGAAATCTACCAGGCAGCTCTCCACTGAAGGCTGTAATTAGAGAGCTGACAGGCTGTACATGCAATACCATTAATGGGTCCACCTGTGAGAGAGACCTGGCGAGCACAGGTAATTTGGACAGAGTGAAGCACTCAAAGGAGATCCGTGCTGCAGGTGCCCAGCCTGACCCCCCAGGCCAGCAGCCTCCCCGGGGAACAGGAGGAAGGGACTGGCCTGGACCTTGCCAGTGACATCAAGCTATTTTCTGTGGTGTTCACTGCACATTATGCTAAAAGTGTGACAGATTTTCGAGGCAGTCTGGGTGGGAACCATGGAAACAGGT
This sequence comes from Dasyprocta punctata, assembly GCA_004363535.1. NCBI lineage: Eukaryota > Metazoa > Chordata > Mammalia > Rodentia > Dasyproctidae > Dasyprocta > Dasyprocta punctata. The sequence continues at coordinate 10,674 of RJWM01000157.1, read as the reverse complement.
TAGTGGAGAAGAGAAGCTGATTGCTGCTGCTCCCATGAGTGAGAGAGGGGTGAGCTGCAGCGAGATGCCCCCCTTCTCCTCCACCACCCTCTGTTGCTGCTCCTGTTCCTGACCCCCTGGCTGTCTGGAAGCATCATCCCTCCTAAACACATGGCCAAATTTGGGATAGGATGTGTAAGGCAGCATGGGGACAATGACAAATCGTGTTGGGTTTGAAGCCTGCTCCTCTGTGTGTTCACACAGGCCCTGGTCATTGTAAAAAGTTACCACTTGATGAATACTTGCCATGTGGCAGGCCCTGTGTGGGGTGTCTCCCCTACACTGTCTCCAGTCCTCTCAACGATTCTGCAAGGTTGTCATCATTACCCTCACACATGTATGAAAAACCCTGCACAGAGACTGAGCAACATGTCCAGCTACTAGTGGAATAGGCATTTAGATCTGGAGCTGCCTCCAACAGCTCTGCCCTATCCATTGTACCAAGCTTACCTCCAAGGTCACAGCAGCTCTCTGTGAACACTTACAAACCAAGTTTCCAGACAAACCATTTAGGACTGGAACAGGATTCACGAGGTCCCATTTCAATATGCATGAGGTCACTGGGTTTTCCATGCAGGTGTCCTCTCATCTGAGAAGGATGGAGATGAGATGGTCACACTTTCTGCCTGGCAGGAAAGACTTTCAAGGACTCTTTGCCTATGAGTCTTTGCCAGCCCCCCTCTTTTTCCATACCTTGGTTATGGCCATCACTGTGGTTTCTAGCCTCTTGAATGGAGAATCCATCTTCTGGATGGAGCTGGATGTGAGGCTTGAAGAGCGGTGTTTGGTCAGGCAGGGGAGTGGCGTCCTCACGGCATGTGGTGCTGAGCAGAGCATGGCTGCTGACTGCAGACCCAGCTCCCAGATTCATGCAGCTGTCTGACAATGAGGGTGGAAGAGGGTGGTCCAAGAGCCCGAATACGTCCTGGGAGGATACCACTCAAACCTGAGATGCTAGATGGGTGTTTTTAGTGCCCAGAAACCTCTAGCAGCTGAGACTCATTCATCTTGTTTTTTAATGATTGAGAACAGAAACTCACACCAAAATTTGAAACATGTGTTGCTGAAGCATCCAGTGCGGGAGATCAGACTAAAGTGCAGTGAGAAAAAGCCTCAGAGATGTACTGAGCCAGGAGAGGGTTGGGTTAAATGGTGTTATGCAGAGGGTTGTGGGAGGGCTGTGGGGAGAGTATCTGGTGTTTCTAGAGGGCAGGGAAGGGTGCGCTTTGGGTTCAATGGGCAGCAGGTAGAGGAGCAAAGCCACTTAGAGGGAAGCAAACCTTACTTTTCTTCTCTGCAGGCAAAGTTGAAAAGGATTCACATGTAGCACCCTGTTTGTAAACTCAAGTTAAAAACATTCCTACACCAGTTAGGGCAAAATAAGAGACCAGCCTGAGATGTGGTGGGAATGTAGTTTTAACGTGATGTACTTGCTTCACCCAGTTCTTTGTTCTGGGCTCAGCCCTCCACCTGTGTGCACCATTTCTTTCCTCTGCAAACCTGGCCTTGTGTTTCCGCCCCAACCGCTACCATCTTGTAGCTGCAGTCTCCACCTGGCACTGTTGTACTCCACAAACAAGTGTTTCTCCTCTTGAGACCCTTCCTAAATCCTACATTCCCTTTTCCTGATTTACTATTTTTCTTTCCTTTGCCATACACTTTCTTAACACATTGACCAGCATTTGTTGTCCCCATTTTTCTTATTCCATTTTTCTTATTCTCTGGTCCATAACAGTTTCTTTTCTGCCATTTGTGCACACTTCAGTTGGCCAACATTTATTGAGCATCTACTATGTACTACTCACATGCTAAGTGCTGCTGATGCAGCCAATAAGATCCAGTCACAGGAGTTTACTCCTAAATAGTAGAACAGGCAGACATTAATACATATGAAAACAATAAATGAAGATACAATGGGATAAGCATTAAGAAACCATGAAATGTGATGCTACAAGTGCAAATGGCAGGTAGATATGACTTGGTTACAGGACCAGGGACAGTATCCAGTGGTCAACTCATTACTAAACCAATGAACACTTTACAGTCAAAAAATAACTATGGGATCTCCCTTTAAAGATACTTTGAGGAGTGCTCTGAGAAGACGAGCTCATATGGAATGTTACTCCTGAATCCATAGAAGGACAGAATTTTAGGGAAGGCATCTTTTGGGCTCTGTACTTGAAATGCCTTCCTTTTCTCAATGATTGGCCACTATCTATTCTTTATTAGAATATTTAAAGTAGACTTTTTTTGATGAAGCCTTCCTAAATCCCTGTATCCCATCCTACCTCACCTACACTACACCCTTTACTCAATAGCACTATACATACAGTCTAGCTCTCAGCATATTAGGCTAAATTTACTTTTCATACAAGTGTGCCTTTCCTTCTCAGGTAAAGAAAGTGGAAAACTGAGCAGAACATGATTTGATTCATCTTATGGTATTGACTCCTGCTAGCTCATATACACATCTGTTCTTGTATGTGTAAATGCAAAGAAAGGAGGGAATGTAGGAGGAGGAAAGAGAGGATGGATAGACATATGGCTGGGTGGATAGGTGGAAGTGGGTGAATAGATGGATAGGTGGGTAGATAGATGAGTATGTGGATGGATAGATGGGTGGATGGCTGACTGGGTGGTTGTGTTGGTTAATGAATGGGTGAATGGGTAAATGGGTGGATGGATGGATGGAGTGGCTGGTTGGATGTGTGGACAGGTAGATGGATGGGTGGGTGGGTAGATGAATGGATGGATGAACAAATGACTCTGAAGTTTCATGCAGATCCATAATTTGCAGGGGTAGTAAGGTGACATTGAAGGGGTCTAGATGAATCACTAAGAATTGTGTCAGTCTTTGTAGTTTTCTTTACCTTTTTGTGTCCAGTTTTCCACTGGATGAAATGAAAAAAATTATTTGATTTCTAAGACTCTTTCATAGTCTAAATTTCTGTTTATTCTCTTTCTCATCAAGAGAAATAAAACCATTTCTTAGATGGAAAAGACATTTCTGTCAGATGGACAAGTATTTTCTGGTTGCTCAATATGAGGCCACTGACTGTGTGGTCCTGTTGAGTTTTATAAAGATGAGAAGGAGATGTGCTTTTCTTGCTTTCAGCAAAATTACTATTTGGTTGGAAGGGCAAGTTTGGGCAACAGTCTATGTCAGGAATGGGGAAAGGAACCACTGCTTCCCCTGGGCACTTTCGCTCTCAGATTCTAAGAAAAATGCCATCTTGACCCTCCACCCATGGCTACTCCATTTTCTTAAGAAAGGATTTGGTTTCTTCTGGCTCAGTGCCTCGGTACAGAAGATTCTGCTGCATTTGGGAGATGTTTCTAACCTCTGAGGACCTGCCCTGGTTGCTTAGTCTATAATCTAAACTGACAACAGACTTTCTGTTTTAAAATAAAGCCCTATCATTTTCATTCTCTCTGCTCAGCTTCTCCTCTCCTCTCTCCCTCCCCCAGCCTCATCATCCCCCTTCCTCAGTTGAAAGTGAGTCTTATTAAGTGGTGCTGTGTCATAACTGTTGAGTTGTGTCAGCTGGAAATGGAACATGATTAAGTATATAAAGGAGCCCCAGCCTTGCCTGCCACAACATTATACAACAGAAGCCTTGGCAACGTGAGAACATCTTTTTTTCTTTCTTTTTTTTTCCCTTCTGGTGAGCAGTTCAACCTACTTCTCACTATGTAGGTCCTTTTGCTGCATCCTGAGCTCCAGCTGGCTTAGGGATAGGCATTTCTTGTTAGCCATTCTGGCATCACAAAGGCTTTCTTATACAAGTGTTTCCTGAGGGTATCTGCAGTTTAGATGGACCTGTGGATGGATGCAGCACTCCTTTGTCCTTTTCCTCCCCCAAATATTTGTCAAAGGTGGAAGAATCTAAGGAATTTGGAGGATGTGTTTCTGAGAAAGCCATGGATCAGGTGGGGTTGCCATAGCACCTCTGGTTAGGCCACCTCTTCATCATTTCCTCCGAAGACTCCCCAGGAGTGCGCTGCTTTCCTTATAAACACTTGCAAATCTTGTAGGATTGATCATAAATGCCTGTCTTGCTCCATCAGTTGGTCCCAACTCAACAGGAGAAGGCTAAAGAGTTGGGGATCAGCAGAGATATGGGTGAGTTCTCAGCAGGGGCCCATGCAGGATGATCATGCTTAGAAAGTCTGAGCAACTCCTATATATGGTAGGGCCCAGGAACTGGGACTCCTTTCCACGTCCAGTTGCCTTGAGGCAGCAGAATGTGGCAGAATTTGATGAGGAGTGACAGCATGGTCCTGCGTAGGCAATTGAGGATGGCAGTAAGTGGGCAGAACTTCCGGACAAAACTATAGAGGCATAGGAGACCCCTGGGTGTCTCATTGGAGTAGGAGAATGAATACTCCAAGACCCTTCCCCTTACCTAGTACTGATTTGTTACCTTTTCTGAACTTATGTGGCAAAGCAGTGTCTTAAGTTGATATGGTGGGGAATATGGGAAACTTTAAGTCGGTCGCTCTAATTTTGGTCTTGTCCCCAGCTCTGGACACCCTGGTCTGTGTCTAGATTTGTAAGGGGTCTTTTTAAGTTCAATAAGTAGTACCTTGTGTCTGTTTACCTCCTCTGTGTCCTGTAACTGCTTCATTTTACAGATGAAACTGAGACTCAGAGAGGGCAGTTGGTGCGAAGACCTTTCTGCTTCCTGTCTTCTTTCTTCCTCTTTTAATAACAATCTGTGCTTTGATTTGGAGTTAAAGATTTTAATTCCCAGCAGAGAGTCATTTGATGGTCTGTCTCTCTGCAACCTTGAGCAGAGGCTGCAGTACCTCTAGGGTCCCAAATTCTCTCCTGGGCACCAGATTCTTCTTTCCAAAATACCTGCTGGATATCTCAGCTGCAGATTCATGCTTGAATTCTCCCCTTCCTTATTTTATTGCTCACATTCAATCAACACCATGTACTATGAATTCTACTGTCTACTTCTTAAATCAGTCACAACCTGATCAGCTCTATAGCTACAGCTTTAGCTCAGGCACCCATTACTTCTCCCCAACATTATCGCCTCTTTTCTTCCAAGGCCCTCACTGCCTTCCTCCTCAGCCACCTTCAAGCCCCTGGATTGCCTCTAGAACTATCTTTTTCATATATATGCCCAGTTGTGTCAATTCTCTGTGGAAAAACTTTAATGGCTTTCTATTGTCTTTAGTATGAAGTATGAGGATTTTCACAATTTGGTCACAGCCAAATTCTGGACTGATTTTCTGATCCAATCCCTTTCTAATTCTCTATATACACTAGCCATGCCAAGGCAAGTACCACTGCCTATGTGCCCTTTGCATTCACATCATTGTGGTTTTGTATTCAATCTATCCTCCACCTGGAATGCTTTCCCTGCATACATACCCTCCATTCCTTGTCAGCAACCCCACTCTTCAGACCAGGTTGAATTGCCCCTTCCTCCATGAAGCTTTTGTTAACTGACCTAGGGGTTCAGCATATCCTCCTTTGAGCTGCGTGAGCGCATAGCTCAACTCTCAATCATTCATCATATTGATTTCTAATTAATTATACATATGCAGTTCTTCCTCACCAAATAAAGAGCTCCTTGAGTGCAGGAACTAAGCTCCTAGAGCCTAGCCTTGGCATAGGCTCTAGGTTTTCAATAAATGTTATTGGATGAATGTAAGAACTTTGCAAGATGAGAGGGGAAGGTTTTGCAGGGAAGGGTAGGAGCTGAGAGGAGACGCAAAAGATAAGCTTTGTGTCCTCACAATGTCCCTAATAGTTATCTGTCACTGATTTTTCAGGGACACGCCTAATGTAGAATATTTAGTGCTGTTTTCTTTTCATGTACACACATTCACAAGTCCGATAAAATCCTTTGTGTGATCATGTGCTTCTATTTTTGCTTTTGAGAACATCATCATAGTAACCAATAAATGATTTGAGCTTGTACGAAATGGCTCTGCTTCTTCTCCCAGACACCTCTTTCTCTCGCACACTTCTGACACTTCAAGCCTCTTCCATTTTGCAGAGGTCAATTTTCCATACTCTGGGTGTTCAGTTTATTAGGAGGGTATGAGGGAGTCTAGTTTGAAAATATGATCTGAGAGTGCAGAACTTGTCAGGTTCATTACGGTATCAGCTGCTGATTCTTGGTTGCTGGATCAGGCAAGAGAAAAATCCCTGTGTGCTTCATGAAAGCTGCAGCTCCCCTTGACTGCCCCTGGGAGTTTGGCATTTAACTGGCTCCTATTTGGCTTGCAGTGTTTTTGTTCAATTTTAATGCATGGCTTTATGTGTTTAGCTTGTGTACAAAGTTTATGCACGTAAGTGGCTTATATTCTGTCTAGAGGGACTCTGAGTCCAAGGCTGGAGTCTGTGAGCAGAGTGTAATGTAATTCTGGTGTTTTATTAACCATAATAACCAGAAGTCTCTAGCCACTAATATATCTGCATAGAGGTTTGTCTGAATTTCAAATTATTTTAACTTTCAATACAAAGTGGACAGAAAATTCATTTCAATGCAGTTGAGCTTTTTATTCTTTCTAAGCTGAGATTAAGTCATCTGCTTCATGAACTGGAAGTCCAGGGGCAGTAAGAGTAAGTGCATTGGCTTCTCCCTAGCATCAGGTATGGTCCCTGGAGCTATACAGATTGAACACACTTGGAAGTGGTACTTTTCCATTTTTCTGCCATCTTTCCTTTGAAATTGACATCCCCCAAATACTCAACTTTAGTTCAATGAAAACTGACAATGATATCTCATATATTTACCCTCCTGCCAAAAAAAAAAAATAAAAATAAAATAAAAGAGAGAGAGACCTTGAGGCCAAATTTTACTGGTTCTTTTATTTTTAAACTTAAAAAAAATTCTGTCTATCTTTTTAATGGGTGATAAAATTGATTGACTCCTTGGCTGTAGATGACTTTAGAATATTAGTTGGCATAGTATTGATTTTTTTCTCTTTATAAAGCTTTTCTATAGCGTAAGCACCTGATGACTCTAAGTTACAAACTTTGAGTTAAATTATGAACCTTTTAGCTTTGCATTAGAAGTGGTATCTGGCACCTGATTTGCTAGATCAAACCACATTAGTTGTGTTATGTTATTTTCTAAAAACACTTTTCAGAGAAATAACTCCAATCTGTGTTGCATTTTATAGAGCAAAATAATTGAATGGCAGCTGTTTGTAATTTTAGCAATCTCTTAACCTTAATCATATTTAATGGCTTTTCTCTTCAGGCTAACAGGAGAAAGAGAGAGAGAGAAAGGGAGAAAAAAAAAAAAAGGTTCCAGCTCCCTTATATAACGGCGCTACAGTAATGCACCCGGTTCTTGGCAGCCCTGTAAATTCCTCCTCTCTGAATTGTTGGTTCGGGACAATCATTCAGCAGGGAATTACTTTCTCATCTATGAAATAAATGAGATGTTAAACTAGTTTTCTGCTTCCTGTGGTACAAATGTATCAGTGTGCAGCCCCGTGGAGCGAGAAAACAAATGCCCAGAGCCTCGGATGCTGGCGGCCAGTGCACAAGAAGGGCTCAGGGCTCTGGGTTGAGGGAGCGCGAGCGAGGCCTGAAGGAAAGGAGACGGGGCAGGGGACCAGCGTGCCGCCCAGGGCGCCACAAGTGCCAGGCCCTCCATCCCGCTGAGCAGGATCGGCCTCTCCAGAAAGCGGGTGCCAGGGCGATGTCCCTTCCACGGGGTCTCTGTACGATTGTCTGCTTCCTACCCAGAGAGGGGGCAAAAAAAAAAAAGATACCAAAGGACTGACTGGTGGCAGGAGAAAGTCCTTGGGTTTCTTCTTTAGAGCTCCAAACCCAAGTTCATCCAGAGTCTCATTGGTTTTTACAACACTGAGGGAAAAGTGGCGGAAGAATTCTTTTCATTTTAGAGATGGTAAAGCTGAGTGTAGTAAAGTGAAAGAACAAAGTCTGCATGGTCAGTGGTAAAACTGGGATTCAAGTCCATTGTCTCAAGAGAGTATAGGTTTAGGACCCACTACCCCTGGTTCGAGATGGGGGAACGCTGTTTCTCCTACAGAGACAGAAGGGCCATGAAGCCTGGGGATCTTGTGTCTGGACCCTGGATCTCACTGTGGGCACCTCAGTGCCCTCAGTTTCAGGTGTGGAAGGCCAGATGGGGTTCGCCTTCCTTACAGGAGCTTTCTGAAGTGGGCTGTGTATCCCACCAGGTGCCTTTCTCTGTATCTTGTTTGCTTGTTTTGTCAAATCCTGCAGATTCCCTTTGGAAAATGGAGCCCAGCTCTCTTAGCTGGGTGCCCATGACCCTGGTTGGAGAACTTGTCCATCTCCTCCTTGGGAAGAAAGAACAGAGGATTAAATTTTGTTCTGTATTCTCCCTGTCAATCACAGGTTGGGGGGGTTTCTCTCTCTTTTTTCTTTATTTTAAAGAGAATAAAACCAGTAAAATAAAACAGAGTAAAGCCAATCAAAACAAACCAGTGTAAGGGACACAGGACTTCAAAACAATAGGAAATCAACAGCAGTTACCATAATGACTCTTGTTGTCTTCAAAATAGCTAGACACCTTCATAGTAGAAATCAAACAAAACGGAACAGAAGAGAACCAATACAAACAAAATAATGAATGCAACAAAGGACTTCAAAACAAGATTACAGTAAATCCAAAATGACTACCACAGTATATCTTGTTATCTTTTAAATAGCTGCTCATGCCATCAGATACAATAAAATCAAATAAAACAAAACAGAATAAAACCCAACCCAGCAAAACAATGAAAATGATACAGGACTTCAAAACAAGACAATAGAGAATTAACAATGTCTACCACTTCAAAAGGAGATCCCCTATAGATGCCACATTGTGTATTGCTATCCTCTGAATAGATGATCAGACTACTGGTTTTAGACCTGCAAAGTCAGTGAAATACTGAACACTGCAAGCATTAAGTTGTATTTTACCTCAATAGCTATCATTGCAGCCTGTATTTCTCTTGGTCAGCCAGTCGCTTACAGTAGTGGTGGTGGTGGCGGCTCTTCTTGTTTCATAGCCCGTCTACCAGAAGGTGCTGGCATCTGGCTCTCCCTGCAGTGGCCCACACATGGTGCTGATTCACAGGAAGGATGTGCTTCTTGGTGACTTCTTGTTCTCTTCCCCTTCAGTCTGTGAATGGAGCTGACCCAGAAGAGAAGGCTGGCATCTGGCTGCATCCCCAGAAGCCTGACTCCATTTCACAAGGAGAATGCATGACTCCATTTCACAGGGAGGTCTTGCTTCTTGGTGACTTCTTGTTCTCTTCCCCTACAGTCTGTGCATCTGGGAGGGTTTCTGAAATCACAATAGGTGTTTTACTGAGCACCTATTATGTGCCTTAAGTGGTGCCAGACACTAAGTACTTTGTCTCATTTGATTCTCATAGGAAACCTATGAAGTCAATGTGTGCTTGTTTGATAGATGCAAATTCTGAGAGTCAGATAGTATGGTTCATTTAATAAAAATTATACCCCAAATAAGTGATGCAGTTGGAATTCAAACCTACCTCACTATACATAAACATTACTTCGTCTGGTAAAATGTTCTTTACCTTCTAGACTAGTGAGAATCCTCACAGCCCTTTCTACTACTACTGTTACTCAATTGTTTGAGTAATAATGTTTGCATTTTCTAGGAAACTGTGAGCTCCAGATGGGCAAGAATCACATCTTTCTGGTTACATCTTCAACAAATTCTCATTAATATTGAGTAGATAAATGTATTCAGCTGTTTACCGTGCCTGAGTGGTGTCCAGTCCAGCTTGTAAGAGCACGGAACAGGAAGACCCTGGTTCCTGACTGACTGTGATTGTGCTCCATTCCAGACCAAGTCCTGGTATTCTCAGGAGCTCTTGTTTTCTGTACCAGGGAGGCAGTGGTGAATTATACTTGGGCTTAGTTTAGCACAGGACCCATCTCCACTGAGAGAACTGCTTGCAGATTGTGAGGGCTTTGTGTGTCATAACTAATTAGAAAATTGCCTTTGGAATTGAAATATGTTTCACAGATGAATTTACTGAACTCTTTGCCGAGGTGCGATTCTCCTATGCCTGTTATGAGACAGTCCCACTCTGAGGCAGCATATGGAGATATCCACATCTCTGCAAATTATACAATCGGCAGCATTCAGAAATAGGCCCAGCTTCTTGACTGTCCACAAAAAGCTGAAGTGACAGCTGGGGAGATTCGGGTCTGGCTCGGTCCACAGGGAGGGAGGCAGCTGGCTAGCCCTTTGGTCAGTTCAGTGCCTTCCCATTTTCTCTTGACCAGGCTCTGAGTTATCTTGTTGACATCTTGGAGAGCATGGTCTGCAGCTTGTTCTTAGCCAAGAGCTGAGTTGAAAATGTCCATTTTCACTTACTTTTGACATTGTTACAGGCCAGTTCCTAATGTGTCTAAAATACCTGAAATTTGGAACCATGGTTTCTTAAGAATGGGAAAGAGCAGTGTAGGTGGGCTAAGAGGTCTCACTAAGTCATGGTATGAATATTTTGAGCCATTAACCTATGGCATAGAGTCATGGAAAGGTATCAGGGAAGATCTTTTGGGTGATGAATAAGTTTCTGTCAAGAAAGTCTAGGGACTCACATTATGTTATTATTATGCATACTAGTATAATTACTATTGTAGGG